>PVKV010006196.1:54740-107483 GCA_004027835.1 Alouatta palliata
CACCGCAACCTCCGCCTCCTGGGTTCAAGCAATTCTCCTGCCTCAGCCTCCCGAGTAGCTGGGACTACAGGCACGTGCCACCATGCCCAGCTAATTTTTGTATTTTTAGTAGAGACGGGGTTTCACCATGTTGACCAGGATGGTCTCGATCTCTTGACCTCGTGATCCACCCGCCTCGGCCTCCCAGAGTGCTGGGATTGCAGGAGTGAGCCACCGCGCCCGGCCGCGAATTATTTTTTTAAACGGGAAATGGAGTCTCACTCTGTTGCCCAGGTTGAAGTGCAGTAGCACAATCTCGGCTCACTACAACGTCTGCCTCCCAGGTTCAAGCTATTGTCCCTGCCTCAGCCTCCCAAGTAGCTGGAATTACAGGCACACACCACCACGCCCAGCTAATTTTTGTATTTTTAGTAGAGATGGGCTTTCACCATGTTGACCACGTTGGTCTCGAACTCCTGAGCTCTGGTGATCTACCCACCTTGGCCTCCCCAAGTGCTGGGATTACAGGTGTGAGCCACTGCGCCCATCCCTTTTGTGATTTGTGAATGTTAGGTTGTCATTCAAACACGTTGCCAGCATCCCATACGTTGCTAGCACCACAGATTCAGCATGACCTTTTTTTTCTTGAGATAAGGTCTCATTTGGTCACCCAGGCTTAAATGCAATGTCATGATTATGGCTCACTGTAAGCTCAAACTTCTGGACTCAAGTCATCCTCCTGCCTCAGCCTCCTGAGTACTGGAACTACAGGTGTGTACCACCATGTCAGCTTTTTTTTTTTTTTTTTTTTCTAAGGAGACAGAGTCTCTTGGTGTTGTTCAGGCTGGTCTTGAGCTACTGGCCACAAGGAGTCCTTGTGCTTCAGCCACCTGAAGTGCTAGGATTATAGGCATAAGCCACCACTCCCGACCCTGGCATTTCCTCAGATGAGGTAACAGTAGTCATTTTATGTGGCCTCACTTGTGATTGCAAGTCACAAAGCTCATGCTATTAATTTTCTGTGGCATTTTTCTACCATTAGTTTGGTGTCCAAGAAGAGAAAAAGGTATGAAGGGCATGAGACATTAAACAGGAATGGCAGGAAGAATACAGGAGAAAAGTAGAATGTACCTCTGGATTCTCTTCAGATACAACTGGTTTTCTGTTTTTTTTCTCCCTAACCATCACGCGTACCTAAGTTTTAGTTTTCAGTGTGGAAGCTATACAGTCACGCATCACTTAATTATGGGAAAATGCACCATGTGATTTCATCATCATGAGAACATCATAGAGTGTACTTAGACAAACCTGGATGGTAGAGCCTATTGCTCCTACAGCATGTTACTGTACTGAATACTGCAGGCAGTTGTAACGCAGTGGCAAGTATTTGTGTATTAAACATACCTAAACATAGAAAGGGGACAGTACAAATACAGTATTGCATTCTTGTGGGACCACTGTTGTGTATGTGACCCATCGTTGACCGAAATGTCATTATGTAGCGTGTGACCATGTCTTCAACATTTACTCCTGATGACAAAGGTAAAGGTTTCTGAGTGTCCATATAGAAAATGGAGGTGGTGATTCTGAGTCTGTCTCTTAAGACTTTATTGAGTTATATGTCATATATATGTTACATGCCAGGGAATTTACCCACAGACAGTTTGTTGAGTTTTAAGAAATATTTATCATTGCGTGCCTGTTACCACAATCCAGTTTTAGCACGTTTCCATCACCCAGAAAGTTCGTTGTGTCCATTTGTAGTAAATCCTCCTGTACTCCAGCAGTACTAGTCTGCTTTCTGCTTTATAGTTTACCTTTTCTAGAAATTTCATATAATTTGAGTTATATACCATTCAGTCTTTTGGATCTGATTCTTTCATTTATTGTAATGTTTGCGGTTCAGTGGTGATGCGTGTTATCACTAGTTCCTTTTTATTTTAAAGTAATGTTGATCTACTTACTGGTTATTAGATGTTTGGAAATTTTTTTTGCAGTTTTTGGCTATTATGAATAATGCATCTATGAACACAGGTGTAACTGTCTTTATGTAGACATATGTTTTCATTTCTCTTGGGTGGATACTTAGGCCTTGAATGGCTTAGTTGTATGGCAGGTATATGTTTTGACTTTTTAAAAAGTTGCTAGGCTGTTTTCCAAGGTGGCTGTATCATTTACATTTCCATCAGTGGTGTTTAAGGTTTTTAGTTTCTCTGCCTCCTCTAGCGCCTGGTATTGTCAGACTTCTTTCTTTAGCCACTCTGGTGGGTGTTCAGACGTGCTTTTTTATACTTAACGTTCTATTTCTTGAGAGTATTTGAAAGTGTTTAGATACCTTAATGCTGCTCTTGTCTTCCATTTTACAGACCAGAAGGTATTGGCTCAGTAAATGGGAAGTCTAAGTGTCTCACCCGAGATTGTGAAATGAGTCACTGCGCCTAGAATCTTCATGTGTCAGTTGGAGTTGTAGAAACCTGCTTTTGTTCTCTCAACTCTTGTGACTCAGAATCCTCTCTGTCCTTGTAGCATTGTTAGGTGTGCCTTTCTTTTTATCCTTTCAAAATGATCTGTTCTTATCCTCTCTGGAATTGTGTCTGATGACATGCAGCTTGTTTTCTGCAGAAGTATGCTAGTGTCGTGGAGAGATTTTCTCTGCTTCTTGGCTGCACTACACAGGTGGGTGGTCAGACCTGGCTTCTGAGGCTGGCACCACAGTGACTGAGCAACCAACCGCATGTCATCCTGTGAAAGGACAGATACGTGCCTTGTCAGAGCCTTGTGGGAGTTAGTGAGGGGACTTCTCTAAGGCAGCTAGTACTCACTCAATACTTAACGCATCTTAAGGTACCTCTTCACAAAAGGCAGTGGAAGGCTGCCTACGTGATGGCATGTGGATAGCGATGCCATCCGTTTGTTTTTTTTCTCCTCCATGACAGAGAAACAGGAAACATTCCTAAATTTATTTATAGACGTTAAAAAAAAATCAGGCTTGATTTCTTCCTGTAACTGTTCTTTAACCAGCAGCAAGTATAGCAACAGTACTTTTATGAGTTGGTATGTTTTATTCCTGTCTTTTGGCTTTATTCAAGAAAAGTAATTGTGTTTCTCAGAGCAACTGTATTGATTCATTTGCCACTCTCTTTATTTTGTCTGTTATAGTAGAGTAAGTTGTCCTCGTTCCTTTTCCAAATTGGAAGCTCCCTAAGTGGTGTTGAGGCTGTTGATGAGATTTGTATTCTAGCAAATGTCCATTTTAGATAATCTATCATCATTTTTTTATATGCAATAAGTCCCTGATTTTGTTTCTTTTGTTCAAACAGTTTTGAAGTTCCTTTAAAGGCTGTTGGAGCTTTTGCAAATAACCAGCTAACGAAAGGCACCTAAGACTGGGCACATCTCCTGCATCCTCACACTGCAGTTTTCTGTCTAAAGGAAGGTTCCAGCTACCTGTTATCCTTTTCCTAAACAGAGTTGCAGTGTATTTCATGACAGAAGTGCACTCTAGTTTTCTGTGAAATAATTACTTCCTCTGAAATGAATCTTGGTCATGTTGAATTTCTAAATGTTAAAGAGAACATAGTGTTTTTGACCTGTGGAAATCTCATCTTGGTGCCATGGTGCTGCACAGACCAGCAGAAAGATCTGAAAAGTTGAGGCAACTTGAGAAAATCACCACCAGCAAGAAGCTGTATAAAATAACCGGAAGATTATAACCCAAGCACCTGGAGGAGTGTGCTAGTGAGTAGAATGTTTTGAAAGCCCCTAGACGTCCTCCATGGTTGTGTGTGCTGGTCCTAAGGAGAAGGAATAGAAAGAGGACTGCTGTGGAGGAACACCTGAAGTTTCAGTTGAGCACTTCATTTGGGAAGCTGTCCAAGGCTAGAGTTGTGAGAGCTGGGAAAGGCCTCACAGGCATCTCCAACTCAGGTCCTTGTTTTACGTATGAGAATGCAGAGGCCCTGAGAAGTTTTGGTTCCCAGGCCTGCATGCTGGCCTGGAACCAGAGCCTGGATTTCCTGTCACTTCTGTGGCTTTTTCCAGCTGTCTGCCCAGGCAGCTCCCTAAGAGAGGAATGGAGGCAAAACCACTTTGGGTTCCAGGTGAGGAGAGAAATGTCCAGGTGGCCTTGATTGTATTGTGGGGCACAGATACTGAGGGAGACACAGATACTTTTGGGGTATCAAGATGATACCCCAAAGGGCCATCTATGGGGACTAGACACACATCCAAAGGGAGGGCTGTTTTCTGGCTTATTGAAGACCTTTCCATTTGAGCTAGGAGTAAACTGAGTCAGATTTTGAGAGCTCAGTCATTCCAAAGAGCAGGTCAGGATTCTATAGTACCACAGCTGGTTCGCTGGAAGGATTGATACGAAATTGTGTCTTTCGTATTACATTAGTGAGTTTTCCAAGGCATAGATTATTTGACATTTTTGTGATGCTTGTTACAGACCAAGCAAATAAAAATATTAAAAAAAAAAAACATAGGACCGGGCATGATGGCTCATGTCTGTAGTGCCAGCACTTTGGGAGGCCGAGGCAGGTGGATTGCTTGAACTCAGGAGTTCAAGACCAACCTGGCAACATGGTGAAACCCGGTCTCTACTAAAAATACAAAAATTAGCCCGGCGTGGTGCTGCCTGCCTGTAGTCCCAGCTACTCAGGAGGTTCAGGTGGGAAGATCGCCTGAGCCTGGGAGGTAGAGGTTGCGGTTGAGCCAAGGTTGCACCACTGCACTCCAGCCTCGGCAATAGAGTGAGACCTTGTCTCAAAAAAAAAAAAAAAAAAAAATGCCTGGGCAGATAAATTGACATTTTATTTTGAAATGCAATAATGATACTCTCACAAATGACCTTTTCATCAGTCTGTGCTGGTATTTGTAAATATGTATGTTAGTATTGTTTTCTAAAATGCGAAGCTGATTTTCATGTTTATACATATTCATACCTTGATATATTGCAATTTTAGACTTTCTTTCTGCAGTCTGTCTGACTTGGCCATTTGTTCATAGGCCAGATTAAACTACCCTCATTCTCCCAAACAATATTAACAAAATTAATGCTGAACTTGGATTGTGAAGGGTTTAGTGCCCCAGAACTCTGTGTGCTACTGATAGGACAGTGAGTAGGAATAGTATGTCTTAGAGAAAAAGACATTATTTTCTCTCTCACACAACTGGCAGATACTGAAGTGGGTAGGTGGCAAGAAAAGGCAAGTACTGAGCTGATTCAGACTTGCAGAAAGCTTCCTCTCCTCCGTCTAAGCAAAATGAAAGGCTCTGGGGAAAGGCACCAGATGATACTCCTGCCTTGAGGATCCTGGCAACCTTGAGTCTTTATTGAAGATTAGTTTAATGACTTGGTCAACAATAGCATTACCTAATCACAGAGCATCACATTCAGATTTATCATAAGACAAATTTAAATGATGCTGAAGTATCTTTCAGCAGAGGATTAGTGATGTACCAGCATGCATGTGTAGCTTGTGTGGGTGTGTGTGCATGCAAGCATGCACATGTGTGCACGCACAGACACAGAATCTAATTGGCCTTTGGCCTTCCGAGCAAGGGGCAGGTTTGGGCTGGGGCCTGCTGTGTGACCACAGTTTCCCATCTTGGATTGAAACTACAGCACTGTGTGCATCGGACTCTTGACTCACGGTCTGACCGACGCCTTGGTTTCTGGAGAACTGCCCTGTTTCATGCAAGAGTCACTCAGATTTATCAATGGAAGGGGAGGAGAGAGTAATCACAAATGATTATTGTAGGTTTTGTCTTAGCTTTTTTTTTTCGTATCAAACTTGTTTTGAGGGTTACAGAGAAAGGAGGGGAGGTGTATTACAAACGTGTGTGGACTTAAGTGTTATTCCTTTTCTTCAGAATGATCTTCCCGGTGTCTAGAGGGTGAGGTATGTCATTTACGTGAATATTACGAATAAAAAAGAAAGTGCCTCTATGGTATTCTTAGTGGAGGTTTTTCCTGTGGAAAACTATTGCCAGCATATTTGGGAATACATCCTTACTTTGTTTTTTTTTTAAAGACAGTTCATTATTGTCTATCTTAATGTCATATTAGAAATCACTTAAAGCAGCTGTTTTAACAATAGCTCAGTAGAAATAGTTTATTTTTTGAGAGTGTTTTACTTCCCAAGAAGTTTTCTGATTTAGTTTTTTATGTTTGTCTGTTGTGGATGGACACATTTCCCCTCTTTTTCGGAACATGTATGGTTTCCATTAACTTATTTTTCCATAGAACTTTGGTCATGGCTGCAGCTGATGCTGTGGATCACCTGCACTATTAGGGCTAGGCTAAATTGAGATCTTAGTCCCTGCTACAGTCTGTAATGACATGGGTTTATGGTGAGACAAACTGATGGAAATCCCACCTTCAACCCTCACCGGCTTTTTCATGCTGGACCGATTCACTTGTCTAAGTCTCAGTTTCCTCATCTGCAAAACAGACTTCATCGGAAAACATCTCACACAGAGCTGCCCCTGGATCATGGCTTACAGACAGTAGTTCTTAACGTTACTGAGGATGGGCTTTTCCAGTACTGTTTGCATACTTAAAGTCGTTTGTTATCTGTGGTGTTATTATGGGAACAGAAGGCGCCCCTGAGAACTGATAGGATAGACCAGGAAGTGTAGCTGCAGGAAGAGTGGCTGTGAGGACACACGTTTGGAACATCAGTGTGGCGAATGTGGGCCTAGCATTAAGATTGGGGAAGCCGCCCAGGCACTTCTCTCGTGGGTCCCAGCCACAAGTACAGAGGGCACCTACCTCCCAGGCTGACCCAGGAAGCTGCCCCATGGGGCCACTCTGCCCCAGTCAAATATTGCCTCAGATTCTGTTGCAAGTTTCCAGTTGGCTCCTCCAAAGGGAGTTTTAGCTGAAGTCACGGGAGCTGTTTTATTGATTTTGGTTGCAGTCTTTGTGAGCTCAATTTGCAAACAGTCAGGTTATCCACAAAAAAATGCTTGCTGGTGTCCTGAGCACCTGAAGAATTCCAGAAAGCTTTCAACAAGTGTTGAGCTCCCTCCTGACCTCCGCCTCCCAGCAACTACAGAGGTCTGAGTTTACAGTAACTATTATGCTTGTGTGGAATTGGCTCTAGGTAGTTAATAAGTTTCCCTGAGTGCTGACTTACTAACAGGAACCCACTTAGTCACTAAAGAAATGGGTCCAGTGTTTGTCTCAGCTATGAGTAATGGGTTATGCATGATTTAAAAAGGCTTCTCAGAAAGACCTTGCTTATGTAGTCAAGGATCAATATTTTTGAAAAGAAGTTTTTATAGGTAAGCCATAGCATTACTTGATAATCAGACATCATTTCCAAGTAGTTAAAAGGGTCATTGGACAAAGCCCAGTGGACCATCACCAGCTTCCTAATTGCTAAGGATTGAAACTCCACATGTCCTGTAAATTATGAGCATGCTTGAATTTTTTATGGAGAAAGAAATTATGTTTTTATGTCAGATAATTTTCATGTCAGATGTTAGATCGGCCAGCCAGCTCTATCACTCAGGCAGGTTAGCACTTTTCCCCACCTGATGCCTGCTTTTCCTTATGAAGTTTATTTTAAGTAGAGAGTCGGGAATGAGCTAGAACATAGAATGGGAATGAATCATGAGAAAAATGCCACCGGTCCCTTTTCTTAGTCCATGTCCTTGTTGAAATAGCCTTACCTCTGTCAACAGAGAGCAGCAGTTCAGCGGCAAGCTTGCAAGCAGCCACTAGCAGCACCACCTCCACGAGGCCTCTGGAACATTCTCATTGTTTTCTCCCAGACTGTGCTGTTCTTCCCCGTCAGACTTGAGAGTGACGAGGGATCTCCTAGGCCTAGGAAAATGCCACTGGCCGTTGGCCACAGCCATTTCTAGACACGGTGTTTGTGTGACCCCTGTGTGAGTACTAACTGCCCAAGAGATGGCGGTAGTTTTGTACTCTGGGCCTGAGCATGTGGCCTCACGTTCCATGAGGCCTTCGGCTGGTTTGTTTGCCAGAGTGTCTCTGAGAGGAGGGAGAATGTTGGTATGGAGAATACTTTTATTGCTTTCTTCTCAAAATAAAGGAAATACTCAAGGGGATGGTGGAGGTGGATAAATATAGTGTTTCTGATTTCCTCATCCTGTCAACTTAAGCTGAAAATAATTCCAACTATTTCTATCAGATTGGCCTGCTTATCATTTTATATACTTGCTATTATTTTGCTTTCCTATTCAAAACCTTTTTTCACCCCTTAGGCCAATGAACTGTTTTTATTGGCTTCATATTATTTGTTATTGATGCATAATAGATATACATAGTTTTAGGGTATATGTGATAATTTAATCATATAATTTATAAAAATGAAATCATTATATTTGGAATCTCCATCAACTTAAATATGTGTCTTTCTTCATGCTAGAACCATTCTCAAAAGCTTTTCTGCAGGGAGTATAAGATGGCCTGCAATGCTTGCCTGCTGCACCTGGCACATGTGTCGTGGTCTTGTGGCTGGGGCGGTCTCGGTGTCATGGCTTTGGATGGCCAGAAATTCTGACTTGTCCTTTGCTCTTCCTTCTCCCGTGACCTATTTTCCCAGCAGCAGCCAGTACGTATGCTGGTGTCCCCCTACTTCTTCCAGCCTTCTGTTAACAAATACTATCAGCCCACAACCACTGCAGATGTGGCCCATTGCTACTTCCTTGTCTGCAGCAACAATGCTGGATATGGCTCAGTGCCTTGTCAGACAGACTTGGATTGTTGAGTCTGCAAAGCAGAGCTGGTATGTTAGCTGCTAGAGCTGACCCCACTGAGTAAAACAGTGAGTTTAGTAGGGACTTGGCAAAAGTTGGGAGGGAAGGTGCAAGAAAGGTCATCTTAGGTTATTGGGCTGCCTTCTTACCACATTGGTATTTTCATTTTGTATAATTATTGATAGTGATTTTAACAAACTTTGAAGTTTGGGAGGTAAGTGACTAGTATAATTTTAGGTTGCATGAGCTAAAGGTAAGAATTTCTGTAGTGTCATTTCCTAATTGTTAGAGTGCCCATTATCATGCTTAGCCTAGGTGTCTTGCTTGAGTTTGCCCATTCTAAAAGTCCTGTGTTCCTAGGGCAGTGGTCATAATCGTTGCTGGACTCTGCCAGTTCCCAGGCCCCAGCACTGCCCCCGCCGGCAGCAAGCGGTAATAAGTAGGCTCCTCGTGGTTAAGCCTAATAGGGCTGTGACCCAGTTTGAACTCCATAATGAGGAAAGAGCAGATTTATTTTCTCTCCTGCATGCCTCCCTCCCCCATGTTCCTTTATTATCTTTAAGAGGAAATTGAATAGCAAAATTCTGCATTCTCATAATGTTAATGGACTGATGTCATCTTTTCTACTCTGAAGTCAAGAAAGTAAGAGCAAAACCTGAACGTAGGTTTAACACTTCATACCTACCCAGGGCTTCAGCACAGGTTCTTTTTGTGTGTATATATGTTTTTAACAGCTTTAAGTCGTAATTTACATACCATAAACAGTTCTCTGATTCTAAGTTAATTAGCTAAGTTTCTGCAACCATCACCACAATCTAGTTTTAAAACATTTCCGTCATCCCAGAGAAACCGCTGGCGTTCATTAGTAATCACTGCCTATTTCCCCTCACCCTCCTCCCCCGTCCCTAGGCAACCTGTAGTCTACTTCTTGTTTCTATACATTTGCGTTTTTCTGGACATTTCATTTCAGTGGAATCATACAATACCTGGTCTTACGTGTTTGTTTTCTTTCACTTAGCATAACGTTTCGAGGTTCATGCATGTCGCAGTGTGTATCGGTGTGTTCCCTTTATTCCTGGACAGTATTTCATTTTATGGTTACATCACATTTTATCTATCTGTTCACAAGTTGATGCACATTTGGGTTGTTTTGAGTTTAGGGCTGTCATGAATAATGCTGCAGTAAGAACAGATGAGTTGTTAAATGAACATGTACCTTCAGTTCTCTTTGTTAGACAACCTAGGAGGCATATAAATTGAGTAAATTTATATGAGCAGCTGAGTAAATGGATTGATTTAAGAAGCCTAGATTGTTTTCCAAAGTGGCTACACGTCATTACCTTCCCACCATTGATGAACAAGGATCCCCGTTTCTCCACATCTTTGCTGTGGGGTATATTTAAGGAATATAACCTTAACCGTTGACTTATTTTATATTCTTAGGTACAAAAGAAAGCTAGGAACTATTCACAGTTTTTCAAGCATTGTTAACACATGTTAATTAAAACTGCAGGCTGGGAGGGTGGCTCACACTTGTAATCCCAGTACTTTGGGAGGCTGAGGCGGGTGGATTGTTTGAGCCTAGGAGTTCGAGACCAGCCTGGGCAACATGGTGAAACCCCATCTCTACAAAAAATACAAAAGTTAGCTGGGCATGGTGGCATGCTCCTGTAGTCCCAGTTACCTGGGAGGCTGAGGTGGGAGGATCACTTGAGCCTGGAGTTCAGGGCTGCAGTGAGCTGTGACCACACCACTGCACTCCAGTGTGGGTGACAGAGCCAGAGCAAGACCCTGTCTCAAAAAATAATAAAGTAAAATAAAATAATAAATAAACTTGTAGTCTTCAATGCCTGTCCTCCCTAGTCTTTAGGTTCTACCACCAGTCATGCATGCAGCAGTTAACTACATTCCATTTAATTATATTCTTTCTTATGGACTTGATATAAAGTATAGAGTTGTTGTGTGTATGTGATATTGTCTAAATTAAGTCTACTTTGAGAAATGATTTTTTTTGGTATTTTGAATTCCTTTTTTAGTTGTGTTACTCAAACCAATGTTTGTCAGTTTGTATTTCTGATTATATACATTGTTTTAATATAGAAAAGACACATGTGCCTGTAGAGCCATGTTTTGGGGTGCTTTAAATAATTAAATAGTGAAGTTTTTAGTTGTTAGAATTGGGTAGCTTTTAAGGATTCTTTATTAAAAATGCAACTAGCAGTATTTGTAGGAATCTAGCTATCTCCAAAAGCCTTGCAAAAGTTGTACGGAAAGACTTTATCACACTATTTGATGTGGCAGGGATTACTGCGTTTTCAAGTCCAAATGACTAAAGCTTCTCATTATTTTTGCTTATTCTAGGATTTGCAGGTATGTTTAATTTTGACATTGAGCAAAACAAGTGAACCTATTTTTCTAAATAAGTCATATTGCTAGTCATGACACAGCATTCTGGTGAAATAACCCTCTTTTCATGACTACTCTTTGGGTCTCAGCAGAATCGTGAGCCTCAGAATACTCATTGCAGGCCTGTTTATCTTTCGAATTTGTGCTGTCCAAATATTCTAAAGCGGAGCGTGCAGTCTTTCAAGAGGAAAAGATGAGAGGCATTCCAGTTCAGACCTGGCACCCAAGTGGCCAGTGCCAGAAGTTCATGAGAGGAAAATAGTGGCAGAGATGATTTTCTTAGGGTCTGATATCTGAATAAACAACCTCAACTAGACACGAATTATTTTGGCCTCCAGAGGCACTTTGTCATGTGGTGGCAGTTTGTTATAAAGGAACAGTTCTCATAGGGCAGAATCACCCTCGTGGGAGTGATGTGGGTGGCACAGTGATCAGGGTGCTTTGGCCATTATTAGGTGGAGTCCAGGCACACTATGTCTGTGATGCACAGTGCATTCTAGTGGAATGGAGAATTACACCACTGCCCATACAGTCTTCAGGTGCCAGCTGGAGAGCTGTACAGGTGAAAAACTGGTGTCTAATATTTGGACTTAGAACCTCTTTTATGTGCACAGTTTTAATATTGACTCAGGTTTCTGGGAATGAGTCTGCCAGGTAAATCTGGGAAGATTGTGTTTTGTTGAATTTCTCCAAGAATTGCTTGCTGTTTCAGAAACACTCGTCTGCAGTGGGAATTTATTTGTGGTGTTTGAGTGACCACCTGTCACAGCCTCTTCAGTTTGCGTTAACAGCTGTGTATTTGTGGGGATTTTCCAGGCAGCCCATTGCTTCACTGTTGTATTTAATAGGGTACTCAGGCATCAGCTTGTAAATACTGACATCCATATTAATGCATTATAACTTGCTTTTCCTTTAATTCTCTTTTCTATTATAGATAAGACATCGTATTAGAATTTCCCTGCCCAATTGTGTATATTATTTGTGTTAGGTTGTCCAAGAATGCTGTGAGAGGCATTGGCCCCAGATGTCCACAGGGTTTTGGTCCACATTACTGAGATACTAGCTTAGTGTGTCTAGAAGGCCGTGCCAGCTGGTGAGGGATGCAGGTAGGGCAGAGCTTCCAGTTAGCTGTGTGGGCAGGTGCTGCATGGCGTTGAGCTGTCCTCATTTGCTGAAAACCAATTCTCTCAGAGGCTTGCCTGGGACTCCCTATGATGTGGTCCTCTGTACTTGCTGCCGTTACCAACATAAAATCTCCTGTCACTGTCCACTGTCTCAGTGGGAAACGGCGTGCCAAAAGACCAGCCACACATTTCTGAGAAGAAATGAGGGTGAGAGGCAATCAGGCTGGCAGGCCTCAGGCGGACATTATCAAATTCCTTATGGGCACCGTGTAGATGCACAAATTAAATCATTTTACCCGTCTGAATCTTCCTGGCTTTTGTCCTTTTATCTGTGTGTGTTACTGATGAGGAGCCATGCCCTGTAAACTGGCCCCTTCCAAAGCCTGTGTTTTCTCAGCAGGGTAAAGTAACTTGAGACCCTCAAGTATAAGTGCCATTCCTTTTTATGTATTGCATGTGACCCTCCTGGGCTCTCACACTGGCCATCCATTCAGTGCCATGCTAATCACTCCTTCACCCCTGAAATTTGACAGATGCCCTGTTTTACCAGCTCCTGTTTCAGCACTGATTGGAGTTTGTAGGTTTCCTAATATTTGTTGTCCTTCTTTCATTTGTTATTGATATTTTGGGCATTTCAGTGTTTTGTAAGCACCTTCTCCAGCAGCTTATCAGGGACATGGTGAGGATTTGAAAAGGAGAGTTACTCAAGGGAAGGAGGTTGAAATTTGTTTTAATTTATAATAACCAAGTGTACTATTAATATGAAACTTTGAGTTTCCACTATAAGCCTTTGCTTACACCTTTGAGAATCCCGTGGTAAAATCCAGGTGCCAGTCTGGCCTCTCTTTCATTGTGCTGGTCCTGGGAGACGGGTGGCATTGCTGATAGGGTGCCTAGCACTCCTAAGTGGGGAGGCGCCCTGGGAGTCCGATTTGTGTTGCTCAAGTTGTAGGAATCTGGATTTGAGTGTGGAGTTGACCGTTGCAGCTGTGGTATACTTCTGGTCTCTGCATAAAGTAACTAAACTTTGTTTTCTGGTGGGTTACCTTTCCTGTAGTTTTATTTCAGTTCAGCATATTTAGTTTCTCGTTTTAAACCAACTCAGGACAAGAAATTTAACTTTTTTTCCCCTTATCATCAGACTGATACTGTCTGTTAAAGAAAATTCTGAAAATATGAGAAGGTATAAAGAAGAAATTTCAAAATTACCAGTAATCCAGTCACCCAGCAAGCTACTTACTCTTAATAGTTTGATGTTTGTCTTTTAGGGAAAATAATTATTGAATAAGAATGGGAGTGTGTTTTATATTTGTGACTTTGTGACTTCAAAGGTGGTTTCAGGCAGGCTACTTTTTAAAAAATTGATTGAATTCAGTTATTTTGAAATTCTGCTTTTTTGGAAAGGTCTGTTACGTACATTTCATAAAAAGTAACTTGATTGACCATGAATACTGGCATTCAGCATTTAACTGCAGCTGTAGTCCTGGGCACGTGTATACCTTAACTCATTCCATTTGATCACCATCTCCTGTGTGCTGGAGTAAGCAGCTCTAAGTGCAGAGCAGTGTCTGAGCCTCATGAATGGGGTGTGTAGGATTGTGAGAGAAAGGTTTGTGCATTCTTCCTTTATCTTTGGCTTTCTGCATGTGACCAGTGATGTAAAAACTGGCAGCAGCCGTCCTGCGTCTCTTCTTCCTCTCTGAACGTGAATCAACCTGGCATCCATTTCGAGATCTGAGGGGACACTGCCAACTCCCCATCATGACTTGTATGTTTAGTTTGCAGGCACAATATGGAAATTATGGAAGATGAGCTTCAAGGTTCAGCAGTTAACCATGGGGCAATTTCTGCCCTACTTTACAGGTTACACTGAAATGGATACTCTCAACTTATTTCTAAGAAATATGCAGTTACACAGCTGTCTCCTGCTTTCTGCCTTTTATTAAAATGCAAATAGTCCTCACTTCAAAGTAGCATAATCAAATCCTGAAAGAAGTATAACTGATACTCTGTCTCCTCTCTACTATTTCCACTATGTTGTCTGGCCTGGTTGGCTTTTCCGACTCTTCTCAGCCAGGCTTGATCCCAGGCTAGTGGGAAGTGTGGTGTTCACGGTGTGCAGTTTTACCTTCGGTGTGCCGTCACATGCACCCCCACATGACATGAGCTCTGATGGTGTTAGCAGCACAAAGTGTTAAATATGAATATATGTGAGCGAAGAGTGTTAATTATTTTGGCACTTAATAGATTTCTCTGCATATACCAGTATGTAGTAAAATGAAGTCAATGCATCCATCTGCCTTTTTTCTTCACATATCTACTGTATTAATTTAAAAAGAATGTCATGAAAGTGAAGTAGTCTCTCTTCTGTCCTAAACATCCGATCACAGAACTTGTTCTGGGGGGGGCATTCTTCACAAGCACCCAGAATGACAGAACGTGACGTCATCTAGGTCTTCATTTTTGTGTAATTGGAAGCTAAGTCCCTCAGCATTTTTTAATAGAAACTGATACCTGATTGAAACATCGCCATCTATCAAAGCACAAGAGCTGTGCTCTCTGCCAGTGCCCTGGCAGTGGCCAGCTAGTAGGGTGTGAGGTCAGAAACGCACACTTTCGCAGATCAAAAGGGAGCTGTTGGGTTTCACTCCACACGTAACTGATGAATTGCTAAAGCTCACCTGTGCACCTTAAATCCTGTCCAGGCCCAACTCTCTGGGCAGGGGGGAATTAAAACATAAGCGCCCTAAGCGGCTGCTGGGTCATGTCATTTCATGCTCCCTTTTGGATATGTATCCCAGTTCAAACAAGTGAACGGTTTGCTCCGCTTGTTCTTTGACTTGTCCCAGATATCTGGAGGATTATCCTGTTTATAGACCATGTGCCACAACTGAGGGGCTTTGATGTTCCAGAGCCCCCACCTCTTCTTTTGATTACATGTGTTTCTGCTACAGATAGCTTTTTCCAGTGCTTACAGGGGCATGAATAAGTTGATCAGTGTCCTGTAGCTTTTTGTACTTTGTGGTTTCTCTCATCCTGTTACATTAACCGTAACATAGAAAGGAGCATGTTCAGAAGGTACATGTCTCAGGAAAGCAAACTAACTCGGCGGCCCTGAAACCCTCCTCCAGCAGGACTCCAAGTGGGCCTGGAAACATACTTTGTCACGTGTCTGAGAAAACCCCCACTACACCTGGCCAGCGGAGGCCAGCTGCTTCTGGCCCTTCCTTTTCAGGTTGCCCCCAATCTAGATTGGTAGGTAGGCCTCCTGGCCTGAGTGCTGTAGCCAGCCAGTGTTCATAGGTGCAGGGGAGCTGTTCTGGGCCAAACAGACTCTCAGACCTTGAGCGGCCCATCAGAAAGCCTGTCAATCCCCCAGGGAAATGAAGCGGATACTGCAGCACTGGTTTTCAAGTGAGCCTTTCAGGTATGTTATCTGTTAAGTAAATTCTGCCATTCAAAGGTGTTACTGAAATAAAAGCCAGAGGGTGGAATCTGGAAATGTTCTCCTCTGTCTTGTGGTGAACCAGTGAAAGATGGTGATGTTCACTACCAGAGGGTCCCTCACCTTGGGTGTCCATTGGACTAGTAAGAGAATGTTTCTCTTGAGGAGCTGCTGTTCTCCCGGGCTACTCTTTGCTCTAGGTACAAGACCTCACTTTGGCATATTTCACCTGCAACAGAGTCTGTTTCATAGCTAGTAAATAATAGGTGTTACTTAGGAATAAATAAGCGGCACCCACATCGGTAGGTAAATACATGACTAATATGGGGAGGGTGGTTTGTAGTTGTTCCCACCCACTTCTGTGCTTTTGTTTTATGACAAAACAGCCTTATCAGTGATGTTACAGGATGTGCAGCCCTGAGAGAGCCCTGGAGGTCTTTTCTGACCAGGGCTGTGTGCATGGGCATGTGCACATGTAGGTGTGTGTAATGGGGAGAAGGATTTTTCCAATACCGTGCCAAGTGCTAGAACACTAGAGTTCATTTTAGAATGGCTGTTTTTGGGATAGCCATGTATTGTCCAGGGAGATTGCAGTTGGAAACAGTGCAGTTGGCGGCACACCTGACATGGCTGGGGGAAGGTGCAACTTCAGCCAGCATGGCCAGCTAAGAATAGCTCCTCTGCTGTGTGCTGTTAATCTCGGAGACGGTTCCTTAGTACTAGTCCATGGAGTCTAGAGTTGGCCAAACAGATGTAAGCCTGCTGTGTCCTCATTTCACCTCTTTTGTTCTACGCCATTTTCTCCTGTACCTTTGTTTCTCTTTCTGGTGCTAATGTCTCCTCCACCCGTTCATTCACGTGCTTTGTGCCAGGCATGTTCTTCATTCTCCTCTCTTACCTCCTAAAACCCTACTTGGTGATTCCTTCCTTTCAGCAAAATGTACTCGATGGGTTTCCCTCTCCTCCCTCCCTGTTGTGTTTCTCTGCTGTTCTTTGATAGGTGATATAAGCCAGTAGAATTGATAGGCTCGTGTGTAATGTGGTTCTGTCTCAGTCAGTGTAAGACTTCATGTTTGGAAAGGTTCACTGAAGATACAGTTCCATGACTGAAGTTTTCTCCTTCCTAAAAATGAAATAGTAGGTTAATTTTATGACACTGTAATTAATAATAAATTTATTCTGCTTAATATGCTTTTCATCAAAAAGGCCACATGGGAAATTTTTGACATTTAAAAAAATCTCTGAATTCAGTCTTTGGCAGGGTTCAGCAAATCACAATACAGTGTTTTATATTTACTTTCTTCTGTAACATGACAGACACAAGAGTAGAGCATGAAATCATGAGGATTCTACATACAGAAGTAGCAGAAATCACACTGTACATTCAGAAGCTAAGTACCCCAAATCCCATTTGTGAGCAGTTGAATTTGGGGATGCTGTGAAAAGAAATTTATCATACCGAATTATATTATTTGATTAACCCAGTGAGGATTTAAAAATCTTATATATATTGTTCTCTGTCCTTGCTTTGCTGTGAGCTGTTAGTTCTGTGAGGCCATTGACGATGAGAAAATTGCTTTCTAAATGACATACTGAAGACACGTTTCTACCTTTTCTTTTATTAGAAGTTTGGTTATCAGTCCTGACATTGACGTTGCTTAATTATTCCATGGTACCTATTTGAAAACAAGGGAGTTTTCAGTTATATCTGAAACATAATATTCTTATTTCTTGCCTGAAGCCAAGATGTAGGTAGTGATTGCCTCCACTTTATTTTTATTGTATTTTTGTGTAGTAACTTGGACAGATGTCTTCATAAAGGAGATCCTTGACAAGGGAAAATGACCCAGACACCCAGTAAGACGTTTCTCCTTCCTTGCAATATAGGTAGATTTGATAGAATAGTATTAGGAGATACCAGAGAATCTACCAAATTGGTAAATGCTAATTGAGTGTCTATACAGGTCATTTAGATGGGAGGATTTGCGACTGTGCTCGTTATAATTTGAGAATTACAAATGGGACAGGAATGGCATGAGGGCTGAGGTTGAAACAATTTGAAAGGTGAGATAATCTTGAAACTCTACTTGGATAGTAATAATTTTTCCCTTGAATCACATACAGTGGCCTGCAAGCCCTCATTTTGGCTCATCAGTTTTTATGTGAGTTGAAGGTACTTGTTTGGAAGATGTAAATACCCTTGTGCTTTTAATGGGGAAAGGTTGGAACAAGTTTGCTCTCAATTCTGATCAACTGACAGTCTCTGACTCAACATGAGGCACACTGAGATAAAGCAGATCTGGTTTGATGATACAGATCTCTCAGAAGAGGAGCTTGAGAAGCGGGCCTTGCTGGGATTTCCTCTGATTGCTGCATTGGATTGATTGATAGGGTTCTGGTTTTGTTATGAACCTGGGAGAGAAGTGAAGACATCCAGTACACCCAGCATTTCATTTAATATGTGAAAGAAAACCATTTCTACCTTGATGACATACCAGTTTTCTCCTGAACTTGGACATGAATTGTTGGCATGTTGGGAAAGTCTGTTCTTGTGATGTATCTCGTAGGAGCAGTCAGCAGCCAGACCTAACAGTTTGACTCAATGAAGTTCAGGCCCAGTTGGGGCATCTTGAAAGATCTACATGAAGGTATCTAAGGTGGGTAGGAAGTCTCTAAGGAATTTCCCTTGTATTAGTGATTTGCGGTTTTTTTAAATAAATCCCTTTCACACAAAGTTCAGATAATATTTTTGAAAGCAATTGCTGCGTGGCCTTTCTTGTCAGTAAAAGCAGGCACCTGTCCCCCATCGTTCACTCAGTTCTAACCAACTTGCCTCCTACCACATGCTTTCAGATGCTTTACCCAGAAAATAGATCTGAGGGTGGCGATTGTAGACCCCAGGAGAGGTTTCCATGATTGTGATCACACTGAGTTTTCTTGAATAGAAAGGATTATGCAAATATTTGTGTTTTGAATCTCCCTGGATTTTTTGCTGTGTAGTGATTAAGATGAGTTTAAGAATTTTTGTCCTGTTTAAAGTTTCCTTCATGAGGATGTGCACATGATCTTGTGTAATCCCATTTTACCTAAAGCCTAAGCTTGAGGACAGTTGGAATCTTCCACTGACCTTTCCTGCTTTCGTAAGATTTTACCACTGATTTCTCAGGGTATTTTAAAACATTTCATATTTGAAAGCATGAAAATAACATGTTTTATTTCTTCAAGTTATAATTCATGAAGATGGAATTTATTTGATAGGTCTTATTTGCTTTAAATCTTTGTCTTTGGGAAAAAAATTCTAACTTTTAAACAAATTCCTAACAGTAATTGCCCTTTAAATGACAAAAATCATAGTTGGGGCTGGGGGTGAGAGAAAATCTTTCATCTCTTTTAAAGGTTTCCTTACTTTTTAATTATCTTCAAATATCTGCTATAAAATATGTATTTACTTGCTCTTCACAAACAAGAGCAGCATTTCATTCCTTTCAGTAAATGTCAGAATAGTTGAGATTTGTTTTTTTTTGGTCTTCCTCCTCCTCCTCCTCCTCCTCTTTTTTTTTTTTTTTTTTTTGGTTTCACAAGTGGCCAGACATGGTACAGCTGAGAGATGGAGGGAGAGCTGCTGCCTGGGCACCAGGGCTTAAAGTCGCACTGAGGGGACTGTGGGTTTTTAGAGCCCTTTGATCTTGTCAGTCTTCCAGCCTGGCCGCAAGCTTGCCTTAGCAATCCGTGGCTCCTGTGCCATCTTTTGACGACGTATTGTCATGGGATGGATGCTAACTGCGAAGTGGCAGATCATACATTCCAGTGTGCTACTTGCAGAAAGTGGTAATGTCTCTGTGTACTTTTTATTCAGAACATAAGTTGCTAGTTAGTTGAACACCATGGATGTATAAGCTGTCTTTGGCCTAAGAGTGGGCAGGAAGATTGTAGCAAGCCCATAGAGGCTTTTACATTTTTTTCTAAAAAGACCTCACAGCAGTATAATTGATTTTGTTTTACAGCTGTTTTATGAAGTTTCAAGATAATATATTTTTTAAATCCCTTTTCACCTTTATTTTGATTTTTGAAGAGGGAGTGGTTTTCCTTTATCAATCCCTAATCATTTTATTTTAATAATTCTTTCTGAAGTCATTCTTTATTTCACCCAGAAAACTGATTAGTATTCATTGATAGAAAATGATAGGCTGTACAGTTACATGAAAAATATTTTTCTCCTTGGCACCTAAGAGTTGTTGTCAAAAGTATTACCACATTCAGTTAAAGAGAGAGTGGAGGATTTTATTGTCTGAGATTATGGGATACAAGCACCAAAGCTTGATGAATTCAGGTATTTTCCAGGAAGTTTAACTTGTATTTTTCCTCATAAGATATTCTCATTTCTTTTCCACTCCTAATTTTGTGGCGTAAAATAAAACATAATCTTTGTTCTGGGCACAGTTTCTTATGGCTAAAGAACTTAGGAAAGAGCATTTCAGTGGTAGAAATGGTCCAGTTAGTGAAACTGAAAAGAAAAGCCCTGGAGCACTGCTTGTTCCTCTTCAGCAGCTCTCTGCGGCCTTCAGCTGCTCCTGGGGAAGGGTCATGCTTATTCCTAAAGAACTGCGCCAACAGTAGAAGGGGCTTCTTTAAGTAATATACCTTCAGCACAAGCTAATACATTCCTAAGGGTTTATTTGGCTTCACTTCCTGATGTGCAGTCATCTTGAGCAGCATTCTGCCTTGAGACCCTCAGTGTGATACCATGGTGGGGAAGGCTGGCATCTCAGGCTTGTATGAGATGGTGTGGAGCTCCTTAGATGAAAGGTGCTCAGTGTGGGAAATACAGTAATGTGAGAAACCTTCCATCTAGCCGTATGTCCATCCATGCTCCATGCAGGCAAGTTCTTGGCCACTTGGGCCTGTGTCTCCCACACCAAAAGTTATATATGCTGTCCTGATGCAGGAGAAGAACCTAAGTTTTCGGGGGGAGGGGGGAATCAAGCAAGATGGAAAAAAACTCTTTCTTTCCAGTTATACACAAAGTGGTGATATAACTAAACCAAACTCCCTGGAAAAGTAGATACCATCAAACTTGAATGACAGGGTAGACAGGAATGAGCCCAGCCCAGACTGTAGGTGAGGGAACATGCTGTTTTCCAGCAGCTGCAATTTAGCATGCATTAGGTTGTAAATTCTGCACTTTGGTTTCTAGGCAACTTGCACACATTTAAATCTCAATATAAACACATACCCCAAAACTGAATGAAACAATAAAAAGTCTAATGACATAAACCATGTTTGCCACAAGTCTCAGTAACGATAGCAAACAATCCAGGCCGCTACCTGACTAAGTAGAGATTCTGGTGGTTAGACTTAGGAAATGAAGACGAAGCAGCTATAAAGAACTCCTTTTGCTGCACGACGACTAATGTCTCTACAACGCAAGCACATCAGGTGCGCTCTGCCTTCAAGGTCCCCAGCAAGAGAAGGCATCTCCTCAAGGGAACAGGTTTTGTTGTGAAGGGAGATTTCATTTCTTTTCCTGTTCTTTTAATTAGTCTTACATTAAGATTCTTAGAAGTTGTACGTCTTATTGCCAGCAGCAAGCTCAGTAAGTCCAGGTTACTTCTAGGTGGACAGATCCGATCCAAGGAGTGCTCATCAGTGCCTCCATTGCCACCAGCAGGGAGGTGATAGGAGTAGTTCTAGGGTGTGGCTTAATATCTCTACTGGGAATTGGGACTTGTGGATCACTTCAGTGAGTTCGTAGATGAGGCAGGTTTAATAGGATTGCCAGTAAATTTGGCAGTCAGAATGACCCTGTTACACCAAGCACTGTTTAGATTCATATGCAGAAGTGACCGGCTCTGGGTTTGAAAGAGGGTTATTGTGGACCTTTCTGATGGACAGAAGGCAAATGGAACACATGTGGGCATGTGTTCAATGCCTTTAAATATTGACTGGCTTAATGGTGGAGTTAACATGGGAATCTGCATCTTGAGCAACATTTATCAATTGAGAATGATGGTCCAAAGAAAAGTAATATTGTGGGCATGAGCAAAATAAGACCTATGGGAAAAGTTTTTTAAAACTGAAATTGTTGGCTGGGCGTGGTGGCTCATGCCTGTAATCCCAGCACTTTGGGAGGCTGAGGCAGTGAGATCCCTTGAGCCCAGCAGTTTGAATTAAGCCTGGGCAACATGGTGAAATCTCATCTCTGCAAAAAAATGCTAAAATATTAGCCAAGTGTGATGGTGCACACCTGTAGTCCCAGCAACTTGGGAGGCTGAGGTGAGAGGATCACCTGAGCCCCAGGAGGTCTAGGCTACAGTAAGCTGTGCTCACGACACTGCACTCCAACCTGGGTGACAGAGTGAAACCCTGTCTCGAAAAAACAAAAATAAAACTAGATCATAGTTTCAAGCAATTCCTGTCCTATAATTAATATAGGATATATTTAACATAAGTAATACAGGAAATATTTAACATAAGTAATAATTCTCTCAAAAGCTTTAAGCAGGCTATATAAAGAGAAACAACTTATGAGCTTGCTAATTTGTTTATCCCTACTATGGACATGTTTCTTCATTCGCTTTTGATGTTAATTTTGAGAAATCTTTAAAATAGCCACTGGCATTATTTACTGTTAAGAACAATGATTTGTGATAGCAGACTAAGATTGCTGACTTTTTTTTATTCAGAGTTTGTAAAAACAGTTTTCAGGATGTTAAACTTTTATAGTTAATTGCATGATTCATGTATTTCCTTTTCCCACAGAACTAAAGCATGTTAAAGATGCTATTTCAATTTAATTCTGGGAACATAATAAAAATAGCATTGGAGCATTGAAGAGGAGCTCAGAGGCACAGGCCTCATCAACCCTGCTTTAATACCTGAGCAGCAAGAGGTTATAGGTGGCTTCTCCTCCCTCCCAGAGTACTTCAGTAGGTAGAGGAGAGAGGAGGCACACAGTCAGGGGACTCAGAGGCCAGAGCCACACCAGGGGGGCTCTGCTACCCCAGCCCCTTCTCACAGGCTTGTTCGTCCATTGACAGGAACAGTTGCACACACAAAATCAGTTTTGCTTTCCCATCCTTTGTAAAATGTAGTGCCTAGCCTCTTTATTTTGCATTTTATTACTCCCATTTAGAATCATACTGCTACCAGGAATGGTTTCTTGAGGACTACAGCGGAAGAAAGGCTGTGTACCACAGTGTGTGATCCTGCTAATAAAGTGGATGATCAGACACAAAGCCGAATTGAGCCCACCTTAGGGCCACCACAGAGCCACATGGTAACCCCCTTTTTCTGAAGGAAGAGTGTTGAGGTCCAGGCCAAGTACATTTTCCCTGGCCTGCCTCCCCTGACCCCAGGATTCCGGCTCTTCCTCAGAAGTCTGTCTGTGATGAAAGAGGGGAGCAGGGACCTTTCTCCCTCCCTTCCTCCCTTCCTCCATGTCTTTTCTGGCCAGGTGCTCCCAGGACACCTATTGCTGATGGGCACAGGCATTCCCAGTTCCCTCCTGCCCCAAACTCCTGAAGGTGAGCCACACACAACAGAGCTACACCCAGCTGTTCGCAAAGTGCAGGGTCAGAATTTTGGGTCATCCTAGCTCCTCCCATGTTTTTGCAGCTCCAGTGACAGCAATGCCAAATGATACCCAAAGATAAAAACACTGATCCAAATGCAGATGAGCTGAAAACATTCCTTTTCTGACAGAAGACACAATAGGTAAACAGTCTCACTTCCTTCCTCAAAGATTGTACCTAGAACGATATGTCCGGTTAATTGATTCCCTTTAGAAAACATAACAGTGCGAACTTGAGAAAATATCGTGCCCAGGCAGTTCCATGACAGAGTTAAGTCTCCACACTCCAAGAAAAAAACAAGTAATGGCTGTTGATATTGTGGATATATGGATTGCAATAAATAACAGGATCTAACCTTTTGCCAGTTCTTTTCACTACTTAGACATTTTGTCAGGCTTCTGAAACCAAAAGGCTCTTTGCCATTCAGGAACTTAGCCAGTTTTAATGTATGTGAGTGAAACATTTGGCGGCAAAGAAAGACTCCTTTGTAGCAAGAGTGACTTGTGCTTTAATCAGTGTAGGAAATGGCCTTATGAGAAGATGGATTTGTGCAAAAAAAAAAAAAAAAAAAAAAAATTCAGAAATAAGATTTAAAAAAAAATAATCTTTGTAGTAATGTGAAATTGTGATATTGCCAGATTGAGATTGTGTACTGTATACTCAGAGTCCTTGAGGGGTGTGTGTGTGTGTGTTTGGGGAGAGGGAGAGACACTAAAAACAGTACAGTAAGCTAGTCTGTGATCTCACCATATGTGTTGAATTGAACACAACTCTTCTGCACTTAATGAAGATTTTAGCCTTTAGGGGTAAATAAAACATCACTAAACAGGGATGGCTTGAATATTTCTTACCAACTATAATAATTAAAGCCATGAAAAAGGTGGTGGGGTTATGTTACTCATTAACTGGAATCGCTCTTAGATTTGATCAAGACGCGGTGGCCGCTGGCGCTTTTGTTTCATGTTTGTCCTTTGTTTCATTGACACGCTCTGCCCCGGCCTCAGTGGCACTATAAAAGCAGCAGAGCAGTTAAAGAACCAGACCCAGAATGCCCTTAGACCTCCTATCTAGCTGCCTTTTCTCCCCTCCCACCATGCTCAACAAACTCTCCAATCTCCAGAACTGAGCCTGAAATCATCTATAAAACAGCACACTTAAGGATTGGGGAGGGAATGGGAAGAAACCTTCCCCTTTTAGAAGGAGACTGATGAATTCAGGTGTAGCTGAGTTCTTTTAAAGGATGTTATTATCCTTAGGTGTTGTGCCAAACAGGCTAAAAAGCATGACATTGATTATGAGGCACTTGGAACTCAGATGTATTAATTTCCTATTGGGCTGTAACAAATTACCACAAATATTGTGGCTTAAAACAAATTTATTACAGTATCTGGAGGTCAGAAGTCCAGTATCAGCCTTCGCTGGCTAATGTCAGAGTGTCCGCAGGCTTTCTTTCTACAATGTAGGCTCTAGGGCCTTGTCCAGCTTTTAGGGCTGTCATATTCCTTGACTCATGGCCCCATCTTTAAAGCTAGCATGGTTTAGCCAAGTCCTTCTCACACTGCTGCCTTTTTGGTTCTCTTTCTTGTCTGCCTTTTCCACTTATAAGGACCCTTATGCTTACATTGAGCCCACCTGGATAATCCAGGGTAGTCTCATAGTTGATTAGCAGCCTTAATCCATCTGCAATTTTAATTCCCTTTGCCAGGTAACGTGGCCATTATCCTGCCTACAACCTCAGAGAATGTTGGTAATGTAAAGGGTAGTGAATTGGGGAGTTCATAGGGTTGGATAGCTGACAAAACAGTATAGTATTAGATATGGGTTTTTCTGGCTTGGTGCAATGGCTCCTACCTATAATCTCAGCACTTTGGGAGGTCAAGGCAGGAGGATCTCTTTAGCCCAGGAGTTCAAGACCAGCCTGGGCAACAAAGTGAGGACCTCCCCCCTACCAATCTCTACAAAAATAAAAAAAGGTAGAGGGTAGTTGGTGGCTTCGTAGTTTTCTTACAGCTTCTTGTAACTACTATCAGGAAAAATAATATATGTGCATACATGGATGAATGCTATTATAGTAGAAAAAGTCATTTATACTTTTGCTTAAATGAAGTTTCCGTTATACTGTGATATCTAACATGCCAGCTACTGACTATAAAGACAGATTTTCAGTGTGACATACAACTAATTTATAGTTTTAGTTTGAAGGAAATTGGCCTTTCTATTTAAAAGAAATCCAATTATAGTTTTACTGACTTGTAAATAATTATTTGCTTTGTCTTGTGAAATTTTTTAGTTTATAATTTGTTTTTATTAACACTTTACAGGAAAACTTCCAGTTAAAATGATAACTCTATTTTTAACACTGTAAACAACACATCCTTTTTTTGTGCACACATCTGTATAATTTTTAGGGGTTTTGTTGTTGTTTTATTTTGAGACAGGATCTCAGTTTGTCACGCAGGCTAGAGTACAAGTGGCAAGATGACAGTTCACTGCAGCCTTAACCTTCTGGGCTCAAGCAGTCCTTCCACCTCAGCCTTCCAGGTCGCTGGAACTACAGGCGCATGCCACCATGCCTGGCTAATTTTTGTATTTTTTGTAGAGAAGGGGTTTTGGCCCAATCTGGTCTTGAACTCCTGGGCCCAAGTAATCCACTGGCCTCAGCCTCCAAGTGCTGGGATTAGAGATGTGAACCATGGTGCCCAGCCCAAAATTTTTACATAGTTTTAACCACTGTATACATATTGTGTATTAAGTGGCTTGACCTTCCTGTGTTCCTGTCTACAAGGCCATTGCAAAATCAACTGAGATAACATGTGGGAAGTTGTCTGGGAGAAAAGCAGCATCTGTGTTTGCATAAAGTAGAGCTGCAGTGGTTAAGCTGTCAACAGCTTTCTAGGGAAAATGTCCCTGAAATAGATATGACATTTACCTGTAATGGCTTTCTTTGCCTGGGAAATTAATGGTGTAAGGCTTTAAAAAAATGTATTGTCTTTGAATTTCTCTTTTAAAGTTGATTCTATTTTAACAGATTTTCATCATTTAGTTGCTAAGAATCACTGCTAATGGGCACAAATGGAAACTTTGATCCTGCTACAAGACAGGTTACATTAATTTAAAACTGGCTGTGCTGGATGTAGGTGGGGGTGGGATTAAAAGAAAAGACATCCCAGGCCTGCAAGGAGCTCAGAAATGGGAGCAGCATGCACAGCAGCACTCTGAATTCTATTGTATGGCAGAACAGCAGAACAGCCACGTGGAAATGAATGAGAGTAAAAATAAAACCCAGGAAGCCAATTCTGCCTCTGGAAGGGTAAGACTGGAGAAGGGTTCCTGAAAAAGGTGACCCTTGAATAGTGATTTGAGTAGAGGGCATTCCAGGCAGAGGACCGAGTATCGTTAATTAATACCAGTTTGGCTGCAGAAAGGCTTGAAGGGCTTGAAGGAGTGAGGAGAGGATTAGGACTGGAAATGACCATAGTGGCCTGCACACATAGGGCATACACGTGACTGTTTCAGTCTCCAGCGAGAGAGGAGTGGAGGGTGGGAGTCAGGGAACCCATCTGGTGGTAAGGCAGGCCTGGTGTGGCCCTTGGGCCTGCACTAGAGGGGCACTGGCAGTGGGGTGAGGGGGAGAGTGGAGAGCTTATTTGACACCGGTAGTTTACATTTGGCGGTTACATTTGGTAGGATCGTGGATTTCGTCAGTCCCTCGAGGCACACATCTCAGGCTCTGCACAGTTGGTGTTGAAGGAACATGGGGAGGAGGGGGGGCCATTTTACATTCATCTTCAGAAACCGAGGGGTCTTTAGCCAGGAAGGGCACGCCAAGGACGGTGCTGTTTCCTGACACCCTGGAGAGTTGAGCTCACAGCGCTTGTGCCCAAGGTCACTAGGGGAATAGCCAGGCAGGATTAGACCCTGGTCCGGGTGCCTCCCCAGCCAACGGCGCCCCTAGCGCCTGCGAAATCACTATGCTTGGAGGAAAGGACGACAGGTTTTAAAGAGGGAGTGTCAGGACTGGGAGGGACACAGGACGCGCGGGTCTGGGGACACCCTGGGGCTGCTGCAGGCTGGGGCGCGCCCGGCACCTGGCGGGCCTCTGCTGCGTCCTCTGCAGACTAGGGTGGGTGAGACGCCCCCCAGGTCCAGCGCAACTTGCCTTGGTGAAAACCTTGTTTTAGACCTGATCCATCCCAGCTTTCGAGCCAGGCTTTTGGACGAGCGTGAGTTTTTCTAATGCCTTCTTGTCCTGGTCTTCCCGCACCTTCCAGTGGTCAAGGATGCTGGTGGCTGGGTCCTCTCCGCAGAGGGCTCTGAGTCAGTGCCTGGTGCACCCACCCTGGGGCCTCGGCTTCAGAACCAGAGTTACTTTGTCAAGTTACTCGTGTAAAGAGCAGCCGCCCTCTCCTAAGGGCCAGATAATTTTCTTTTTTTCTATGGATAATCGTCCTTGTGCTTCGAATTCAGGTCATACTTTGCCTTTACAGAGGTGCTCCAGGGACAGATGTCCGTGTAGTGTAGCTCCTCTAACCCTTGTTAAACGAACGTGAGGCCAGTTGAGAGGGAAGCAGCACGAGTAGATTTCAGGCAGGCAGAATCGCTCAGAGGGCCCCTGCAGAATGGAGAGTGGTGTTTGGGAATTTGCTTTGGAAACGCCTTGGGAAGGCGCCGCCACCCCCATTTTGAACAACGGTAGGAACGCAAGGTGGTGCGCAGGTGACGAGAGCACTGCTGGCCAGCAGAAGGCTGCACTGGGCTGAGAAAAGAAGATACGGGTTCTTAAAAAAAAAAAAAAAAGAACTAGGACCACCGATTCAGCTTCCAAAAAGCAAAATGGTAATTATAGAAATAACGTGAACAAATAGTATTGGAATCATTTGAGAAGTTAAATCTGTGATGTTAGTGAGAACTGCTTATCTGAAGTGGAAATACTCTCAAGACCTTTTGTGGCTTATTCCAAGGCTTACTCTCTTTCAGTTGAAAGCAGAATTGCAGATTTGACCAACTTAATCGGCAGTGGCTTTTTGCTTTTAAAAGTACATGCTAAAATGTTTGTGTGAGCCATGAGGCTGATAGCATAGGTACCTGAAGTGGAGATTTACTTTTGCAAGAATGTTTTCGTGTATTTTGTCAAACTTATTTATTTCTGTCTCATTGAAGACTATGTTTTTTAAAGTTAGATAAGAATTTTTAAAGGAATTAGATTCAATTTTAATGTTCTTATGCATTTGAAAACATGCATAAAGCTTATTAGTGTTCTTAACATTTAAAGGGGAGTATTCTGTGCTGTACACGAAGAGATTGACCCAGTTAAGAATGACTTCTAGATCTGGGACTCAGTGGGGAACATAAGGAAGGATAATAAGTTTTTTGGAAATATTTCATTTTCTCTGAAGGAGTTTTCTGCTTATGTTCTCAGTTGCTCCCCATGTTTATTTCATCTGCAGAACAAGTGTTTGGGAGTCCTTTCTATATTTTTACTTCCCAGACACCTGATTTTCTTAGTTTTAAGTATTTAAGAATGTCATCCTACTTTCAGGGAACTAAAATCGTAAGTTTAGGTGATATTAGCATTTGAAAGTGTTCACTTTAAAAAATTGTTTCTAATTCTGCTTCTTTTAACTTAAAATCAGTTGATTTTCTTGTTTAAAAGTAGTTAAACTTTTAAAGTGGTTGTTTCAACTTTTAAAGTGATTATTACAATTTAACTTGTATTCAGCTATTTGTCATATTAATATTTAGAGAGGCTAACCTAATTGCCAAACATAGCATTTTGTACTAAATAAAGTACTAAGTTTTCTGTCACATGAACAGTTAAGGATTCCCTTTACTTATACATGGAGATGTTTTAGCTCACATTTTAGTAAATGCATGGAATGGGACTGAAAGCCATTCTTACCTGAAATGTTTTAAAAATTAAAATCTGTTTTTGAAGAAAATACAGTTTGAAAGTGGAAGACTCTCAACCTATTTAATGCAAACTTTTTATAGTGGTTGGGTTTTTATTTTTTCCTCCATTCAGTAGTTCATTGCCTGATTTTTAAAAAATTTTTCACATAAACATTGTTCAGTAATTCTTTTAAATGGATGCAGTTATTTAAAGATAAAATCAGTACTGGCAAAGTATAAGAAGGCTTTGTTTTTGATGTTTTATTTTTCTAAGCATGGTTTAGTTATAATTTTTTCAGCCACGACATTCTAATGAACATTTAAAGTCAGAATGAAGAGTTTAAACATGCAGAACTTGGAATGGAGTATTACAGTTTTCTAGGGAAAACTGCCCTGATCAATTCCTTTCCTGAGGCAGGTTCCTCTCCTGTGGTTTGAGGCCATATCTTTCTGGTTTTGTTGTGAAGTGCATTCTAGGAATGCTTACGTCTCAGTTATTATCAGTAGATCACATTCCTCATAATCCTTGTTGGAGTTTTAAATTTTGTTGTTGGGTCAATTCTGGTGACTTTACCGGGATTGCTGCAGGATTGGAAATGGGACCGGTTTCTTGTTTGTCATGCAAACGTTCTGGGTGTTTAGGGTGAAGAAACCAGTCAGTAACCATTAGAGCTGTCCTTGCACACAGAAAACTCATGTCTGGCATTTTGTTTTTTCTGATTTTAGTGTGAACAATTAGCAACCTCCACCAGTGCTGATTAAGAATTGTATAGATTACAGAAAGCTCCCCTGAGTGGTTTGTTGCTCTTTATTCACATGATCTATAAACTACAAGGAAACAGTCCCCTCACACCTCAGCATGTTGCCGATTTCCACCCGGTGGTCCAGGAACATTTGTTCTGCAGGAGGGACCAAACTTAAAAGTTTATGTAATTATTGGCAAGAATTTTTTTCCTCCTTTCTTTTTGTTGCAGCTGGCCAGGTCTGCTGTTTTCCCACAGTAATATCCTTGTGAAATGGCACGTATGCTACAGTTTTAAACGTTTTTTCTTAAATACCATAGGCAAAGAGAGAAAGTCCTCACACTGTGGAAATTAGAGGAGAAATTGTTACAGCTATGACGGCCTTTGTTCTCAAAGCCATTTGAATTGCCAACTGTGTTAGGGCTAGTTTGTACCTTGTTGAAGCGCTGGGATGAGAACTTCTCTTTAGAGTAATTGCCCGGTGGGAGCAGCCCGTCCGGGGCGGGGCGGGGCGGGGCGGGGCGAGGCGAGGCCAGGCGGGGCGAGGCCAGGCCTGGGGCATAGGGGCGGTGCGAGGTGCGGGGCGCGGAGATATTCGCTGGCGCCGGACCCGCCAGGAGACGGACCGCCGCTCAGCCCGCCTGCCGCGCTGCCCGGGACCCGGGCTCTCCGCGCTCTCCGGCCTCGGCTTCGTGCCGCAGGGGCGCGCGGGGATTGCGGACCGTTCCTCGCGCGGCGCCCATGCCTGTCCTCGGCTCCCAGCCATCGCCGTCGCAGCCCAGGTGACACGGAGGGACGCGAGCGGGGCTGCCGTGTCCCTTGGGCGCGCTCTGGGAGGCCGCTGAGTGGCTGCTGCTCGTGCTTTCTCGTTTCCAAGCTGGCGGTAAATCCTTGAAATTTAGAGTGCATTCAAGGGCATAGGCGTCGGAATTGTGATTTCGTGCGTGTTTTATTTACCAGGCTTTCAAATCAAAAAGGCCAGGCAAATACACGTTCTGGGCGCTCAAGAAAGTTCATACGAAGGACGAATCCAGCAGGGAGATAGTGACATACCTTGCGGGCTCAGGCTTGGGATTTCCGCGGTAAAAAGTGGCCCAAGTTTTGGCCACTCCTGCTTTCCTCTAGCCCAGGTGCCCCGCTCCACGAGCTCCCAGGCAGGGCCTCGCCTGCGCAGTCGCCGGGAGGAGCCCGCTTTAGACTCGGGCTTCAGGGGAGAGGGCTGGGCTCCCCAGAGAGGAGCAGCCTGTGAGTTTTAAACATTTCTCTGTCAGAGTTAGCTCTTACTTGTTAAATTCGGAGAATCTATACCGTGGAATCAGCAGAAAAGTGGTTCTTAGAAGTTTTAAAGTTTGTCTATCCACTTCAGTTTTTGAGGATCTGTGATCACTGGTTTTTCAAGCTGATTTATTTTAAAGGAGTCAAGCTTCACTTTGGAGTATAAGTGGAGATTATAGTTGCTGTGTTGGAAATTCTGTAAAATTGCAGGAAGCAAGCAGTAGCCACAGGAGCGTTTTAAAAGGTTTTCTTAATTTTCAGCTTAATTTATATTAGAAAAACAAAAGCTTCTGTTTCATTTTAGCCTTTTTTTAAGATAAATTCTTTATTTCTGCAGATAAATAGGAGTACTGAGGGGAGAGAAAGTATGGTTTTCTATAGACTATTTTCCATTAAAATTTAAATAATCGGAAAGCTTAAAAATGTTATTTTTGTAACTTCTGGAAGTTATAGGAAATGTTACATTTTAACATCAAATAAAGTAAAATTCCAATAAAATAGTTTTTCTTACAGGAGCACATTTTATATGTGTAAAGGAAGATACAAAATACTAGAACTGCTAAAACTTAACAATTTTTGGAAAATTTGCAAATTTTCTTAAAGTCTTGCATACGTTTGAGATTTTAGATTACTGCTAGAAAGCACATTTTAGGTTTCAGTCATGTTCATGCCAGCACCTATGAAATGACCTACTAGGTCTCAAAACTACTAGGATTTTAGATTCATAGTTAATCATCACTTGTGAGTATCCGTTTTGCATTTTTGAAGACTTGTTGATTGACTCAGGCTGCTCCTGGCTCTGGGTCGAGGCTGGAGCTCACAGTAGACCTAAGAATATGTCTAAACTCATAGCAGTAAAGTGACGTTTTTGCCATAAAAGAACATTTTTGTAACGCTGTTTGAGTCTACTTGTTTCCTTGGAAATGGTTTCTGTCGTGATGGGCAGTACCTTAATTTATGAATTATTCAGCTATTTGTGCAGTATGTGTAACTTAAGGGCAAACAGATTCGATGGTATTCACATCACCTTCTCACATGATACACATCAGTAAGGCAGCCATTTCTCTCCTACGGAATGCTACAGCCCAGTACAGCTTTCCTGTGTTTCAGATGAGCTGCTGTTGAGATGAAAGAGAAAAGAAGTTAAAAATTAAAAATTTCTTGAAAATCTGAGACTTTTTCTCTGCCCTTGTTCTCCTGAAGTTAATTTCACTTTATTTTCAATAACATGAATTTTCCTACATGTCCAAGAGACTGTTATGGAATGAATCCTTTGCTCTATTTCTCATAACACTTTTCACAGTTAATCTAGGGTGTAAACTGTCTGGATGAGAATCCAAACCTGTGCAGAATTTGGAGGAAATGTGACTCCTGTGCCTTGTAGACATTAAATCATTCTGTGAGATAAAACTGAGACTTTGGATAGGAGATTGTGCTGTACTCTCAACACATTTTTATTAAATGAACACAAATTCCTTTATTTTTCCAGCAGTCCTTCCTGTAGTTGGACTCACCACGCTGTCCATCTTCCCTTTGCTCCTTATTTGCAGTTGGCCCTCCCTAGAAATTGACAGGAGGTTGCTTTGTCAACTTGATAGCAGAAACCCCTGACAGATTGTAGATATGTGGCTAAAATTTATGCTTAGTTTGGATTTGGTAGAAAGTAAAGAGTATTAGAAAATAAAATGTGACCAAAAAGATACTTATGTTGTCTTGACTGTGTGTCTATACAGAAGAAAGGACAGGAACTGAGAGTAATGGAATATTAGTGTTTCTGACTCCAGAATAAATACTCGAGTGAAAATGATTCATGAATTATGTTTCCTGCTTCAGAATATATTGAGTGTATGTATGTGTCCATACTTGAATCACTTGTCTAACCTGAGGATCGGAGTGGGTGGCTTAGTTTCTCTATCCTTTTGTTACTCTTCTTTATCTCACTTAGCAACTGTTATGTCATTATCTCTAAAATGTTTTGGGGCTTTTTTTTTTTTTTTTTTTTTGGAGACTTAAGTCTTGCTCTGTATGTAGCCAGGCTGGAGTGTAATGGCATGATCTCGGCTCACTGCAACCTCCATCTCCCAGATTCAAGTGATTCTCCTGCCTCAACCTCCTGAGTAGCTGGGATTACACACGTGCACCACCAGGCCCAGCTAATTTTTGTATTATTAGTAGAGATGGGGTTTCACCATGTTGGCCAGGATGGTCTTGATCTCTTGACCTCGTGATCCACCCGCCTCAGCCTCCCAAAGTGGTGGGATTACAGGCATGAGCCATCGTGCCAGGCCAAACTTTTTTCTTTTTTTAACTGTGAGTTTTGATTTTAAAAAACCTTTAATCCTTAATAGTAAGTTTTAACAAGGAGACTATGGAAGGCAAAGGAAGAGATCTCTGTAAGACATACAGTTGAGTTTTTTCACATAAAGCAAACTAGATTGTTACAGCTCCTCATAACAACCTGTTTATTCATTTTTTAAAAACATTACAGAGCTATTATTTCATTGATTACAGTTTATTATAAGTGAAGAGGCATTTCAGTCGTTTTGCCATTAGCTTTTTAAATAAGAATTGTCAACTAGATCTGTTACTGTAAAGAGTGTTTATGAAACTTAAGTTGATAAATTTGTATTTTTTAGATATATTCTACTTGAGAAATGAGAATCACTCCTGGTCTGAATTTTCATGTGTTGCTATATAAATTTGCTTTTAATAAATTCTTTTAAATCATCAGATTAATTGACAGCTATTCTTGCAGACATTGTTACTTTATTTCTTCTTACTATATTGAGCATTAAGTCCTTTATTTCACTGTGAGAAACGTTTGACTCTCAAGGATGAGGATAGATAGCACATGAAATGAGCAAAATCTGGTTCCAGTCTTTAAGATGTGGTCTTAAAAATGTACATTCTTTTATTAGAAGTTAAAATACAGTTTTCCTTGAACTCAGTTATCCTTGTTTAAATTCAGAAGGAGAGGATCCTATTTTTTGTACATAAAATCCTGAAGGTAGGTATTTTCTGTAAGAGTTTAGTTTTTTTCCCCCGTTTGCTAGTCCCTTCTAATTTAGAGGAAAAACTGTATTATCACACTGAATGTTAGTAATAATTGCTTATTTGTCCATATGAACACAGTAAATTTTGTGCATAATATAGATTACTATTCACCAGGAATGTAGGGCTATATATAAAAACATTAAAGAAGAATCATGTTGATACAGTTATTAACTAAAAGTGCTAAATTTGTAATGAGTAATCCTACACAGACCATCTGATTTTGATTTTTGACACATTGGAGTAATATAGGAAGTTATAAAAAGGAAGACATTCCAGTTTTGAATAAAATTACTGGTTTTTCCCCTTGGAAAAAAAAAACTCTATTTTGTAATTTATTTGTAAGTGACAACATAAAAACGTGACCACGTGACTGACACTGTGCTTTTTTTATATCTACAAAATATTTGGAAACTTTGAATTCTTCCAATTTGTGAGTGCTGCTTACACTGAACCAATGTTTTATATAGTAGTGTTAGCATACATCTTTGTGTAGAAGTATTGAAATCAGAACTTTTGAGGTATATGTTGTTTTAAAATGTTATGACTAAGACTGGAGAGACAGTGATAGGTTTCTCGGTGCACACTTAGCGCTGGGAGGTCTGCCCGTAACTGCGGGACCAACTTTAGAGAAACCCCTGGTTTCCAGTTGCCTGATTCTTTGTTACAGCACATACTTTAATCATTTTCAGTGTTCTTAGATTTGGTTGTGGTAATGAATTTCTTCATAAAGTAGATCTCTAAGTGAATTATTAGGAAATATTTGTAGCATGATTTAAGAAAAAATATTTCAGCTTGAGCTGGAAGCAGACAAATGGGATGGGGGAGGACAGAGTTCAGGTAGGTTACTCAGAGAAAAAGTTCACGCAAAGCATTCCTTATTTTCTTTGTACATATCTTTAGAATGTAATTTACACAAATTCAACCATAGTCTACATTTTATTCTGAACCTTTTTTCTACAAATAACATTTCTTACCATCTTCCTGTATTACAAAAATAATTCCATCACATTCTTTTTGATAGCTACATAGTATTCCATCGTATTACAAAAATAATTCCATCACATTCTTTTTAATAGCTACATAGTATTCCATTGTGTGGCTGCATACCATATAGGATGTTTTGACTCACAGACTCAGTCAACTGTTTTTTTTTTTATAGAAAAGTTATATTCATATGCTGGGCTTTTTTTTTTTTTAACAGTGAAGGTAAATTCATATGCTTTACTGTAAACCATAGGCTTTAGTGGGTCATAAGTTAATGTGTAACTAGAATTGGAGTGAGCATATGTCACTGTTTATAAATTAGGAACTCAGAATTATAAAACGTATATTCTCCTTCAAGATAAACACATCAGGTATTAAATACACTTTCATTAATTTAGATAAGAGCATTAATTCTTTTTGTTGTTGTTGGATAGAGAGTCTTGCTCTGTTGCCCAGCCTGGAGTCTGTTGGATTAATCATAGCTCACTACAGACACCAACTCCTGAGTTCAGGTGATCCTCTCACCTCAGCCTCCCAAATAGCTGGGATTAATTTTGGGCATACTGCTACACCTAATTTTGGGGTTGGGTGGGTAGGGTGTGAGGTCTCACTGTGTTGCTTAGGCTGGTCTGAAACTCCTGAGATCAAGCCATTCTCCTGTCTAGGCCTCTCAGAGTGCTGGGATTACAGGCATTAGCTACCACTCATGGCAAGAACATTAATTCTAAGGAAACAAAAGGAAGGAAATTTTTATGAAAATGTGAATACGAGAAAAGTTAGAAATACTCTGATACTTTAAAGTATTCCAGTTTTTAAAGACATATTAAACAGGCCATATATAGAACATGCCATTGTTGTTGTGGCAGGGTGAATAGATGGAATCACATAGGAATTTACAGTTTCTTTTTCATGAATGATGATTTTCTTGAGAAGCATAAAATTCAGATCAGGAATGTTCTCCTTTTGGTCCCTTGTAATTGGTCTGGCAGGATCTGGGGACAGGGAAGCAGACAGAAGGATCCCATATATCTCTTGTGAAATACTTGGAAATTTTCAGTTTGAGTGTTTACGATATTTCCAACGTATGTAATAACATAAAATACTAATGTACACGTGGTCATAAGAGATCCAGTTGACCAGAAAATTTCATTTTTCATCATTTAAATAATATGCTTTGTGTTAGATTGCATATAGTTAGGGCAGTGCTTTTAACAAGAGTTAGGGGAATAACAGCACGGGAACATTTGACCCTTATAATCTGGAAACATGAGAATGATTTATGCCAATACATTATTTCAGATAGTATTTGCTAATGATAGTATCTGTTTCGGGTCCTGTGGTGCCACTTTTAGAAACTCCATGGCTCAAATTTTGTAGTAATCTTTCTGAACTGTAACTATTAGAATTTCCCAAAAATATAACAAATATGTTTTTCTCTGTATAAAATGAGTTATATGAATATTTGCTGCTACTTTAATTTTCTTCCCAAAATTTGTTTATAGACATACTCCCTAAAGGTGTGTGAGAATCAGAAATAACTGATTCTTCTGGACAAATATGCACCAATTGATTGATTTTCTTTATTTTGAAGAAAATTTTTTTACTCTTATTTGGTGACTTCATTTGCTGACAAATCCAGTTTTATGCCTCACAAATAACGTGAACAGTAGAAACTTCTATTTGTAAGTTTTGGCAATTCTTTAAAATATGTTAAGTTTTTGCTTCAACATATGAAGGTTTTTCTTTCCTGAGTTGTGTTTTCAGCAGCAATTCAAACCAATAATATTTTTCCCTTATACAGATTACTAATTTAGAATAAATATATTTCAGTTCTGTCATGATATCCTAGTAGGCAGGCTTTTGGGCAGACACCTGGTATGTGTACATATTATTAAATTGTCTACTTTTGTTTCTTAGAAATATTTATCATTTAAAAAGTCACAGAAATGGAAGAAGAGGGTTTATTGCCACTGTGAAGACTGTGACCTGGCTAGTGTATGGGCAGTAAAGGCCGACTGCACCTCAGTTCTGTGGCTCTGAACATTTTCTGTTTCTTTTTGGATTATGAGGAAGGAGAACTCTTGGTTTTGTTTTGAGGAACTTCATTGATTATATCTTAATTTTGCCTTATTGGTGAGAAGCACCATGTGAAAATTTATGCAGCATAGAGATTTTTACTGTTTTATTTGGTTCAGAGCCAAGTCTGGAAGATGACTTAGTTTATAAGTTCTGTAGCCAAGTTTCTTGTCTCCTTTAATGAGGGCACTGTGTGATTGGAAGCTGTTTCCTCCTATACCTATGGACTGAAGGGGCAACCTGAGGGTCTGTTAAGGTGGTAGATTTGTCTTCTGGGAAGAGTGAAAGGGAATTTGTCAGACTTTGGGGGAACCTTGTAAAAATGAAAGATGTTTTATGTCAGTGGGATCACCTTTTTAATCCAAGGGGCTAAAGAAAACTGGTTTCTATTGAGCCCACGCCTGAAGGCCTTTTGCGTGTGACTTTCAGAGGACCCTGCTTGTGTTGAATTTCAGCCAGCAAGTCTCCAGCATACAGAATTTGAGATTTTTTTCCCTCCCCCATTTCTTCTGTTTTTGTTCCATGTAAACAGTTCCCTGCATAGTAACATAGACAAATATAGCAGAGAATGCTTTTCTGGAAAAAGAATGCTCCCTAAGCATTTTTTAACCATTTTTGGGAAGAATTGATCTTTCTGTGTGTTTCAGACAGACTGGAGAGCGGGGAGGCTGTGGCTGTAAATTGAAGTGACATCATATGTATTGCCCCCATTGATCCACTTTTAGTCTCCAGCCAGGATAAAAGGAAATGGCATCAGGGAGGAAGCATGCTTCATTTAGGCACAGATCCCAGAGTGATAATGGGGTAATAATAGAACTCACGCCACTGTCAATCTATGACTGCATTAGTTCCAGGCTTATTCTCTGTCTGGGGAGCCGAGCAGTGACTTTCTTCATGTGAGGCTGCTGCATGCCAGCTGGACTACGCCAGGAGGTGCCCTCCTTTGCTTTTGGAGGGGTGCAGGCAATGGTGCTTGGATGTTGCCATTCACTGGTCTCCTGTCACAGGCCCTGCCCCTGCAAGGTCAGTTGTGAGACATGTCCATGACATTTTCTGATGTAGGAGGTGAGCTGGCCTGTTCTGCATCATGCTAATGGAAGAAATGGTGGTGGGGCCTCAGTTGCATGGGTGGTCTTCTGGGAGTGCAGAGAGTAATGCCCCGTGACAGCACTAAGAGGCTTCTGTAAGAGTCAGAGTTTGTTTTTGTTGAGCTGCCTCTAGGTTAGGAGGGTGGGTTTGGAAAATTCATACTTTCTTTCCAAGAGCATGCGTAAAAACTCTCCTCAACTATTCAAAGTCGTACAGCTTGCCTCGACTCTGAAGTTGGGAAAAACATGCAGTAGACTTTTTTCTTTGTTCAGTTCTTAGTATTTAGCAACTATGAAATCTTCCATGTTTAGAGTGGAACACAGACTTCTAAAATCCTTAACAAGCAGCATTTGTACTTGACTGACCTCATTTAACATTTTATTTCTTGTATTCATTTCAGTAAGTTTCATAGTTCTGTGAAGTTCTCTTGCAAGTCCCCACATCAGTTTGGCACCTTGTAGTCCTATTTTGTATAAATTTCCGAGGCAGATGCACTTTAAAGATATTGAGCTGGTCTCCATATGGAGAAAATAACCCCATCATGAATTTCTTGTTTATGCAAAGGAAAGGACTTTTGCATTCCTGTCACTGTTGAACTGTGGGTGTGGCCCCTGGAACTAAAGGCAAGTTCTTTTTATAATGTCTGAAGGAACTACTTTCTTAGGTGGTGATGCTTGGAGGTAAGGTCCTTTATTTTTCAGGATCGCTCTGTAGTACAACCAACGCCTTCTCTTGCTCACACTGGTACTGCTGTATTAAATACAGCTGGCTTTTCTGTCTTAAATTCAGCTGATCTTAAAATAAATAAATAAACGCAGTTGGACTAGAAGTCATGTGAAGTTTGCTTTGATTTCCACGTGGGTGGGAGTGGAGTGGTCCACATGGCATGTCCCACCCCCCGTGCCAGCCTGGGCTCCTCCCACTGCCTAGGGCTGCCTTGAGCACGTCTGCTGATAAGTGGTCGCTTTCGCTGGCTTTACAGACATTTTGGTTTATTACATCCGTACTACTTTTTCATTTGTAGGGTGGCTTTACGGGGAGCAGATGTTTATTTTGCAAAGAGAAATGCACTGTATTGTAGCTATTACACCACATTTTTGCTTCAGTATTCTCTTTTTAAGGTCTATTATATCATTTAAAAAAAAAGTTATAATGTGTACTTTGCAAATGAAAGATTCTTAATTAGTTTTATTGTCTGTGTCCCCAAATAGCATTTGTTCACTGATTTTTTTTTCCCTACTTTTTTGAGAAACTGCATTCCCCCCCCACACCCCCCCCCACACACACACTAAAACGCTACAGGTTGTTTACTGACAGTCATTTCAAGTCTATTCGGAAGAATGGAACTCACAGAAACCTGGGAGTGTGAAGCTGCCTCTGGCAGCACTGTGTTGTCGTGGCCTTGTTGAACGGGGAGCAGCTACCTGGGGGGAGTGTCCACCCTTGCTCCTTACCTCTCTCAAATTAGAGTCATTGTGCTACCTCCCTTCCATTTTGTGGTCTTAAGTCAGTGAGCTTAGCTTTAAATATTTTCATTGTATAAAATTTGGAGAGGACAAAAGCTTCCATTGATCCTTTTGGTTCTGCTTTTGTGTGGAGATGTGTGAGCTTTCAGCTTAGAAGAAAACTCAGGTATACAAGTATGACTGCTGCTATTTTAATAGGTTCAGATATTAGTACTTGTTTGATTTTAAACTGGAACTGTATCTGTTGGTTAAAGACCAAGTTTTGGAGTAAGTTGAGGACCAAACTCGTTGTCTTACTCAGGGTTTCTTTGCTCTGTGTGTCTCTTTAGTTTAAACTAAATTCCAAATGAGAGTTCTAACAGTAGGCTTCTTTGTAAGCACAAGTATGTAATATGGGGAGATGCTTTTCTTTGTACTCCCCTCTTCCCTGTAACTCAGCAATTTGGCAGGGCTGGTTCCTTCTTGCATTTAGTTAGCAAACGAGGCCCCCCTCCAGGCAAAGGGTGTTCTGCTGGACCAGGCACTGGTGGTGCTGAGAATCGCTTCTCTGTGATGCTGAGCCCATTCCCTGAAGCCTGCCTGCCTTTGTCTGGAGGGGCCATGATGCCAGGTCCCTGTGGTTCTCAGACTGTCTGTCTTGAGAAATGCTGCTCACCGGTTTTGAGTGTCTATGGGGTGGAGTAGGTCTCCATCCTGTGGTGGCCTGGCCTGGGTACCCCTCGTGGAGCTGCTGTTTGACAGCGGCAAAATAAAGGGTAGTAGTGGGATGAAGTGGGGAGAGCCCATGACTGGGGTGAAAAGGAAGGCACTGGGAAGAGGGCTCAAGGGCTGGAGTGCATTTAGTCAGCGGCCCCAGGGAGACAGGTTAGGGGGTGCTTGAGGCCACAGGCTGAAGGCTCAGCCTCCTGCAGATAAGCACCTCTCTTGAAACATCACAGGAAGCTAAAGGGTGAGTTGACCAGGAAGGAGAAGGAGGGCGAAGGGAGAAAGAGAACCGGTCTCACTGGGCTGCCTGGGCAGAAGTGCTGGATACCCGCAAGCACCCCACAGTGCTCATGGTATGAATGGTGAGGAGGCCTCCTAGAGGCTGGGGGCCTCAGTTTGGCCTCTTCCATAAACAGATTTCTTTTTAATATCATAAAAGTAGCCTCACGTGTCTAAAACTATAGAATATGATAGATGGGTGGTTTTGTTATAAGTAGTTATGTAGTAATTTAAATACCTTGAAAACTTGCTGCAATTACTTGACTTCTCGTGAAAAGAAATGGAGTGTTAGTAATTCTTTGGGTCCTTGTCAGTGCTGATTATACTGCAGTTTCGCCAGAGGTGCTTTCTTTCTCCTGAGAGAATAGCCACAACATGCCTTTCAGATGGAGCGATATTACGAAGTATAGAATATACAACCAAGTGATTACATTGGGATCTGTCTCCCTTCTTTCTGCCTCTTGTCTATAGGCAAGTGGGGCCTTTCTTAGCACTTAGAAGGGTGAGGTGAGAAAACATTCCTTGTGGAATGGCGCAGTGGGTGTCGTGCACGTGGTGCTTGTCGTCTGCCCATTTCCCCGCGCGGACCTTTTGGTAATTGTATGTGTATGTGTGAGAGCAAATGAGTGAGGGGTGGGGGTAAGGAGGGTCAGGCAGAGTGCATACTTGGGGGCACAAAGATGAGCAGGGAGGGAAGCCAGTACTTTTTGAAAATTGTTTTAGAGTATCAGAAAGTGGCACTTAAAATCCAGGTGTTCTTATTGAATATACTGTTACCCGATATCAGCTTCCAAAACTGTAATTTGGATTGATAGGAATGATCTGGACATGCGCAGGGATGGAGAGAAGCAGCGGTGGAATTCATAGGCATCATTTTAAAATCTTGATTTTAGAAAAAATATGTTTTCACTTCATACAAGGTGTCTCTCAAATTGATTCTTCCTTCAGTGCACTGCAGGGCTGATCTCACAGGACCACCAGTCCTGGCCTTGCTGTCCCATAGCGAGTAAGACAGATGACGTCTTAAACAAGCTTCTCTTCGTTTCTTGTATTTCACACACATTGCATTTTATTTTTGTACCACATAAAGACTACCTCCTTTCTTTGCCCTTAACTTGTAATACCCCTTTTGACCTTTCCTATATGAGAACTCAGGAATATGGGTGACCTGTGTGTCTGTGTGTATAGCTGCACGTATAGTTATATACAGCATTTTTAGCTTTTTAAGGGATTATAAGTTTATGATTTTCATAATGGGGGGAAGACACAGTTCTTCCAATATATGCTCTTTATTTCTCAGTACGTAGCAGGTGTATTTGCAAAGCTTATGTGATAAAAAGGAAACTGAATGCAGAAAAAGGAAATTTCTGTTAAATTTCCACATGTCTGTCTATAATTGGATGCCTCCCTGAATCTTTGTCTAGGCTAAATCACATTTTCTGGTGTATGCATGCTGTAAAGGAAGAGATCTAATAAACCATAATAATGTTTTATTAAGATAAGCACAGTTTTGATCTGCCCTAACTATAGAACTGAAATGAATAGTCATGGAAAGTGGGGCTTAATCTAAGCCCAGAATGTAGTGTCTTTGGGAATATAGACAATGTAGAACCTGAGGAATTACAAAAGTAGCTTAATAGTCTTTCCATGTTGCCGATACATGCCAAAAGTACGCAGGTTATCCTGGGTGTGCGGTCTTTGGTCTGAACATTTGGATTTAGTTTCTCATCAGCTGAACGGCGTTTTCACAAGCTGTTTGGTTTTGTCTTTAGCTTCTTCCAGACCAGCTGGTCTTGCTTCTGGAGCATCTCTTGGAGCAGAAGACCCTGAGCCCCCGCACTCTGCAGAGCCTCCAGAGGACATACCACCTCCATGATCAGGATGCAGAGGTAACCAGGAACACCTTTGGAGTTTAACCAGCAGGTTCCCACTGTTGGTGAAGCACGGTGATCCCATTGCAGTCCCAAACTATTGAAACTGCCATTTCTGTTAGCAGAATCCCATGTGTTTGCTATATGAGTAAAGAACAAAGTGCTTAAATCTGATTATGCTTATGCTTCTAACCAGAGTATTTTGAGGTCCTGAGTTTTTCCTTCTTAAATCATAAAGATAGATGTAAGTCTCCCAAAGGAATGAGTGGAGTGTTCTTGAGTTGTAAACTTGGGCGGGTCATTGTGCCCACTGACGGTGGTGCCATTCTGTTGCACATTAAGGAAACTTGGTTCAGATGTGTCAGAGCTTCTTGGTTGTGTTCAGTTAGGGCAGCAAAGGAGCCATTTGTAAAGGGAATGAAAACTAAATCCAGCAGCTATAGTTGGAAAATGCAATTGGATGCTTGTGACAAAGCAATATGATGTGATCCTTAATATCTTCTACCTTATTGTGAAGAATGCAGTGTGAATCCTAAGATTCCAGGGTTTTAAAAAAAGACAAAATAGTAAATATTTAATGTATTTGGACATCTTCAGTAAAAACAAGATTAAAGAGAAAATCTCATTTATATAAGACTCCCAAAATGCAGAAAAGTAAGTTTGGTTTTGAACGTTTTAAAACTGTACAGTCTAGTACAGCAGCTGTTAGCCACATGTGGCAGCTATTTTTGAGTTGAGAGGTGCTATAAGTATAAAATGCACAGTGGATAGTGAAGACGTTGAATGAAGAAAGACAATAGAACTTAATGTCTCCCAATCGATTATAGTGTCAGTGATATATTTGGGATATTTTAAGGTAAATATTACTGTAATGAATTTTACAATCATTAAAATGGAGTAATTGAGAAAAGTCAGTTCCTTATTAACTAAAAGATAAGATGGCCTTTGTTAGGCATTTTAAAGCCCCATAAAGTCAGGAGTGATTGAAAAATTCCAGAGGAGACGTGTAACTTTTTACCCACCTGAGCCTGGATCAGATTTGCAACTGTTGCTCTTTATTTCAGCTCTTATATTTTTGTTTATAGGAGTTTTCAAATGCCACACTGTTATTTTTAATTAGGGTTTAAAAGACTTTGCTATATAGAGTCATAAGGCTGTTTTAATCAGGAGGGAATACCACCGAACCGCTAGGACCCTGTGATGGGCATGGACAGACCAGAGGGGAGGATCAGAGCAGGTGCTAGGCACCTGTCACTCGATGTCCGGAAGCCATGAGGTGGCCCCTTCCATTTAGCATAAAACATTTCCTGTTCTTAACTTAAAGCTCAACTTAGTTGTTATATGTAACCTCTTAGAACCTTTGAGAAGTATAATAAGTTTTATTTAGTTGCTTGTTTTACATTGCACAAACTATGTCATAATGCTAGACAGATCAGTCTCTTCAGCTAGATCCCTGCTGATTGAGAGGCTGGGGTCTCAGTACATCTTTGCGCAGTTTATATGACCAGTGTAGTCAGTGTTCATGCAATTCACAAATGCTCCACTAGGCACTGGGAATATAGCAATGGAAACTAACAGGCAAGGTTAGTTACCTTTAGGAAGCTTACATTCTTCTGAAAAGACAGCTCTTAAGTAAATGAATAAGACAGCTTCAGATAAAGGCCATGAAGGAGAGATACAGGATAAAGCTGGACAAGGTTTCCCTAGATAGGGGATTCAGGCTAGGCCACTCAGAGCAACCTAAAGGCAAGAGGAAGCTGACCATAGAGAGCACAGGTATGAACTTGGCGTGTGCCAGCACAGGGCCAGCAAGCCTTTTCCATAAAGGCCCAGGCAGTTCACATTGCAGACCCTACACTTTCTGTGGCAGCTCTTTAGCCTTGTTGATGTAGCGTCAGAGCTGCCAGATGGTATGTGAACCAACAGATGTGGCTGTGTGCCAATAAAACTTTACGGACCTGAAATTCGAATTTGATATGATTAACCCATTTCAAGATAATTGTCATCTTTTTTCCCCCCCTTTCCTTTTTATTTATTTTTTGAGACAGTTCTCACTGTATCGCTCAACCTGGAATGCAATGGTGTGATAATAGCTCACTGCAACCTTGAACTCCTGGGTCAGGCGATCCTTCTGCCTCAGCCACCCAGGTAGCTGGGACTACAGGCATGCACCAACATGTACTGCTAATTTAGAAAAATAATTTTTTCTTTGAGAGAGAGACAGGGTCTTACAATGTTGGCCAGGCTCACTCTTGGCCTGGAGCATCCTTTTGCCTCAGCCTCCCAGAGTGCTAGGATTGTAGGCGTGAACCACCATACCAGGCCCTTTTTCCTTTTTAAAACTATTTGGAAACATATACACCGTTTCTGGCTGCAGGCCCCATCCATGGTTTCCTGACCCCTGTGCCAGGCCTGCAGCATTGAGGTCGGGGATGAGCAGGAGCCAAATCAAGTCGAGAGAGGGGGTTAGACCATGGTGTGTGTCTAAAGAAAGGGCCTCCACCCAGACCATGGAGTTCCTGGCATGTGGTTAGTTACACTGACGGGTTATCTCATTGTGAAGTTTCCTTGAAATGTCACTGAGAACCAGAAAAACAACAGGATTTTGGTCAACCAGGGTGTTTTCTAGAAACTTTATTAGTGAAGTGTGATTTATGACAACACTGATTAGCAGGAATTTGATTGAATAATCATCTGCCTTTAAGTGACAGGACATTGCATGGGAGAAAGAATTGTTACTGGGTAGAAAAAGTCCCAGGGATGCCTGAATTCTTGGTACTTCTTGACTAAGCAAGTGAGGAGAGTCCCTTGTAGCTGCTCTCAGGGCTCTTACATACGGAATAAATGATAACCATTTGAGAGCAAGCCAGAGATTCTGGAGTGAGGCAGGCTGTGTACTGAGCACACTGAGGAGAGCAGCTTTGGGTGCCGGGGGCAGTGTTGAATTACATGGCTGGTGCAGAAACACCTGCCCGGGCTGACGGGGCAGATCTCTAGTACAGCGTAGGGGTGCTTGGGACCTGGTGGGGGCGGATTTCTTTATTTGCCATCCCCCTATATTTTCAAGATATGCAGAAAGGCTTCCCTTGCTCTACCTGTGACTGAGGTGCGTATGTAAAACTCCTTTTCCAGAAGGTAAGCCTGCGGCCTCCAGCTGCTCCTGCCCCTCATCACAAAGTGCACTGAGGAGTTTTGTTGGCTGAGTAGCATGTTTGGGATGTAGCGGGCAGAGGCGGGTCTCCACTGTGAGAACCCTGTTCCATGGTTGCTTTAGCTCCTGGGCCGCCATCCCCATCTGTCCCTCTCTCCTATGTGGATGAGCCGGTGCAGGCCCACCCACACAGAGAAGGAATAAAGAAGGGAGGAGTTTACTGTTAACCATTCTTTCTGTGTGTGTTGCTTCTGTGTCCGAGCTGTGTTCACAGAGCGTCTGATCTGTTGGTCTGATTTTCTGAGTGTGGCACTGAGTGTGCCCAGGGGTTTGCACGTCTAGGGGTTGTGGGGCCAGCGTTCTGAACACTATCACGGTTTATGCACACCCTGCCTGCCTTCCATGTGCCTGCATCACATCATGTGAAGACCCAGGTCTGCTCTTTGGAGAGGCAGTGCCCCATGTTGAGAATGTGAAAGGAAAAGTGCCCAAGGGCAGATGGAGTGAGAGCGCGGGTGGGGTAGGCAAACCACCCTAGGCTACCGTCTGCCTTGCCGCCCTCTGCAGAGCAGGTACAGGCTGTTCTCCTTGGTGCTCCTTGGCCTGGACAGTGAAGCTGACCATGGAGTCAGCCATTTTGTATGTAGCGAGCCTCAGGACCACGGGCAGATGCTGGGCCACTGCAGTCAGCACGGAAAATGAGCCGAAGGGAAATCCAGTCCACAGAAGCACTTATCTGTCTGCAGTTTTTTAGTATATTGCTCAAATAGCCATAACAGTTTGAAAAGTGTATTTGGCAGCTAACTCTGGGAACAAAAGATGTTATCTAAGATCCTTTTTTAAATAGCACATTTCCTGCCTGCCTTAGCAGGTCTCTTAAGCTGTAAGAATAGCTACCCTTGGTAGTGAGGTGAGGATCTGTGGACCTTGGCTATCTGACCTCTTTCCCCCAGGTACTCTGTGACTCATCTTCAGGCAGCAGCATCTCTGCAGACTCCACTGAGTGCTCTCGGACTGGGGCTACGCCTCAGGATGGGCTCCCTCAGCATCGTTTTGCTGGTGGCCACGAATCTGAAAGGTCCACGCTGTGGCACGTTGTGCTCTGAGTTTGGTTGATAGGCTGAATGAGAACATTAGTTTTCTGGGAGAAGTTGGTAGTAGCATCCGTTCTTCCCTTCACTGTATGGGGGAAATAGTGTTGGTTGAAAGGAAGAGGACTGCTGGATTGGATTGGAGCAAGAAAGTGTGGGTACCGTGTGTCTCTGTCCTCCCCAGAGTGCCACTTTACTAGAGGTTTCCCTTTAGGGTCTGGCCCTCATGCCTGGCCCCACGTGCTCGTGTGCATGTGAGTGGCTCTTCCTACTGACTGGCAGCAGCTGGCTGACAAAAGGCAGTTTCAAAAAAAATCTCATTTAGTAAGGTGTCTGCACAGAGTGGAATAGCTAGAAAGAGACTGTTAACATTTAGAGGCCACCCTGAGCCAGCTGTAGTGTCCCAAAGTGCCAAAGAATGTAACCTTGGGAGGCTGCAGTCTTTCATGTGGTTGCAAACTGAAGTAGTGGGAGCAAGTTAATGTGAGGAAACAGATTGGTAAGTAAGGACATACCTGTTTTAGCACTCATCCAGCTGCATGAGTGCTAAAGAACACTCAAGATTGATTGGGAATGGAAAAAACATCCAACGTCACAAGCCTCTCCTGCAGCATGGGTTGTAGCTGACAAGGCCCTGCAGACCCTGTCTATGGCTCTGGGTCTCCTCTGCCTCTTCTGATGCATTGTACACAAGCCAGTGGTGGGGGGTGGGTCCACAGCTGGTATTTATTTTAATACATTGTTACTCATTGTTTGCTTGGGAAGAAAGCACCATAGTGTTTATTCGCAGTCCAAAGGTAGAAGTTGTGACCCCAGCAACACAGTTGTCCGACAGCTTTCATGCTCATTTCTGAATTTCATTTGGGCTAAAAGCATAGTTCTGTGCCTCAAGCACTTAATGATTAGTAGACCTCTAGAGGCGCTTATCAGAGAGGCAGAGAATGAAGGTTTAGCAGTTGTTAACATCTCCAGATTCTAAAGTTTATCCATGATTGTGGTTCCTTTCATTCCTTTCAATGCTAAAACTCTTTCCATCAGAGATGACCTTTGTCTTCTGCTTCGGAGGATTTGGAGATATGAAGTGTTCAGGAGGGTCTTTTCCCTGCTATTGGCACTTCTTTTATCTTCGCTGGTTGCTTTTTCATAGTATCCTGGCTACAAATAGGTAGGCATTTCTATTTTGTTTTCTTACAGAGTGGCTTAGAGGAAAGGTTAGATACAATCTCTTTGGGCTCTGTTGCCATTTCAGGATGCTTGGTGCTTTATATTTATTAATATGTAGTGTGCTGAACTTAGAAGTCCTTCCTCTTGTCTGCCTTGATGCAGAATCTATGTGTAATAAAGGCAGAAACTCTGGCTGTGCCTGTGTCAGGTCCTGTCATCCTGGTGGTATGTGAGGGCAGCACCCAGCTCTGCCTCTCCCACCACAGTGCTGGCACCAAGGCCTCTGCCCCGTAGGACACCGAGGCCTACAAGTAGGAGCAGTGCCAGGGTGCCGGCTCCATCCCTTTTCCCCTCCTCCCCTTCTCCTGCTGGCTGCCCTTAGTGCAGGCAAGTCCAGGGCCTCATTACTAAGCCAGCTGGCTCACCACGTCATCGTCCAGCATTGTCAGGAGGCACCATCGTGGAACAGAGCCCTACAAGGCAGGTTTTCAGATTGAACATGAAAAAGAACACCATTGTTGGAGGGTCAGAGTAGTGTGTGCAATTAGCGAAGTGGTTTTATAGGGTAAAATACAAGGAACCAGGTCCCCAACGGGGATCCTGAAAGGGCAAGTTGACACTTGCCTTCTCTACCTGGCAACCCACAGAAAGGCTGTTACGATTGAGCCGTTTCTCACGGTATCACTACGGGGAAAGGGGTCTGGCTTATTGGCCCCTTGATGCGATCCACCTTAGGTTGCAAATCAAGAGGCTAGATACCGATGAATCTGAACTTTAGAACGTGGCTGTGAATACTGTGACTTCAGGTTTTTAGAAAGCCAACACCATGCTTGTGAGGGTTGCAGCTGTCCCTTTGACAGAATATTATTCCTTTTCTAGAGTTTTAAAAGGTGGGTGGTTATAGATTGAAAAAAGCGATTGGGGTAATTGTCTTTAGTTGCTTTATATGTATCTTTTTAAACCATCTGCTTTTTATGATAGGAGAAAAAACAGCTCTCAGGTAACTCTGGTTTTATTTCTGTATTTTTTCTTTGTTGTATTTGGTTTATGAAACATTTAATCAGTGTTTCAGAAAATTCCTTCAAAGTCGGGATGATATCTCTCTCAGTACATCTGTCTTAGGGTTTTCTTTCTGTTACTCAATTCAGTGTGTCTGGAACTTCCCTGTGGAAAGCCTGCAACAGCATTTCCCCTGTTATACTGTAATAAGGGATTTTTTAAAAAGCTGATGTAAAATCACAAATAACTTTCTTTTTTAGATTAATAATTTTGTGTTCCTGCATCTCGAGATTGTGTTTTGTTTACTGTGAATTTATGGCAAATGAAAGTAAAGAGAAAAGTGAGCCATGGACGGCATAATCTGGCTAATTTTTCTTAAATGGTCAGTTTAGCATTTATCTATTAAAGAGAGAGAGGGCATTTAATAGGTGGCTTTTAGCTACAGGTTCAGCCAGACTTTTATTAGAAGAGTCACTGGTAGCAGTGTGTGCCCGCTGTCTGCTGCTTGCGCAGGGTTCAGCCGTGGGCCCACCACTACAGACTGGAAGATGTGAGGGCCTCTGCACTTGCTCCATGGGTCGCTCTCCAGTCTGTATAGATTTCCTCAGAAAGATGGAGATACGGAGATTTACACATTTTGTGGAGTCTAAATAGCAGTGCCCTGATGCTGTTCTTCCAGTATAGCCAGTAAACAATCAGCATCTTATATTCATTTGGTGTCCAAAGGTTTCTCAAGTGGAATCAATGCATTGGGCTTCAGTTGGTGCTTCTGGGTTCTTTACAGCTCAGTCAGTGGTTTACATACTTTTGTATTAGATTTCTGTTCTGAAATCCACACCAAAAACCAGTTTTCTTTGAATACTGCTATCTCTTTTTATGATTATAAACTGAGCCATATTCAAATTTAAAATATACCTTAAATGCTCCAAAATAGAAGGCTCACTTTGCCACAGCTTTCAACATAGCTTTCCAGGTGGCTTTTCTTCCTTCTGGTGCCTTTCCTGTACACCATCTTTGTTCTCTAGAACTGTGGCACACCAGGATGTGAGAAGTAGATCTGTCTGGCCTTCAGGCTGTGAGAACCTCACAGCACAGATAGGATGTGTGAGCCCTACCTCCTGTGTTTGGGCCACTCGCACGGAGTCAGCTTGCTGAAGCACATTCCCAGGCTTACTCTGCATGTAAATGGTGAAATTTTGTGTGGATGGCAGGGTATGAAATTTAAAATACGAACACAGGAGAGATCAGCTAAACTTTGTGGGGTGGCACTGAAAATGACAGCTAGGCTGTTCGGTCTGCATATTGCTTTGCTGCAACCTTGAACCACATGAAACTGTGTTCTGTAGATCACCTGGTTTTGCCCATCCGTGGGTGGAAGCAGATGCCCAGGCTGGACACAGGAAGTTCCTAGGCATGGAGGGAGCCAGCAGTCACCAGGAGCCCAAAGCTGAGTCTCCCCCTGGCCTCGGCTCTCAGGACACCAGGCAGCTTTTCTCAAGAGTAGACTGTGTAGAATAGTAGGACCCTTTGCCAAAACATCCTTTCTCAACTTGGCTCTTAGGGTGAGGGGTAGTTCTTAATGACCTTTTTGAGCTAGAATCCACATACCATGCAGTTCACCCATTTTAAAGTATGCAGTTCAATAGTTTTTAATATATTCACGGAGTTGTACAGCCATCACCACAATGAATTGTAGAACATTTTCTCATCCCCAAAAGAAACCCAGTACTGTGTGGCTGTCGTCCCTAGCTCCCCAGTTTTTAGGCAAGCACTAATTCTTATGTCTCTGTAGATTTGCCTATTCTGGGCTTTCACGTAAATGGAATTATAGGTAATATTTGGTCTTTTGTGACTGGCTTCTTTTGACTTAGCATAATGTTTTTGGGGATGATCCTTATTTGTAGCATATATAATTACTTCATTCCTTCTTATTGCCAAATATTTTTAGTCATATGGATGGGCTGCATTTGTTATGCATGCATCAGCTGATGACGTGTAGAGTGTTCCACTTTTAACTGTTGTGAATAATGCTGCTATGAACATATGTGTAAGTTTTTGTGTGGACATATGCTTTTACTTCTCTCAGATATATTCCTAGGAGTAGAATTGCTGGGTTATGTGGTAACCCTTGTTTAACCTTTCGAGGAACTGCCAGTGTGTTCTCTACAGTGGCTAAACCATCTTACATTTTCTCTAGCAGTGAATGTGGATTCCAGAACATTGTTCGTCTTTTTTATTTTAGCCATCCTGTTGGCTGTGACTTCATACCTCATTGTAGTTGTCATTGCTCATTTTCCCCTAGTGACTAATGGTGTTGAGAATCTCTTTTCATGTACATATTGGCCATTTACACATCTTCTTTGGAGAAAGGTCTAGTAAGAACTTTTGCCTATTTTTAAATTGGTTTGTCGGCTGGGCGTGGTGGCTCACACCTGTAATCCCAGCACTTTGGGAGGCCGAGGTGGGTGGATCACAAGGTCCGACATTCAAGACCAGCCTGGCCAACACAGTGAAGCCCCATCTCTAGTAAAAATACAAAAATTAGGCGGGCGTGATGGTGGGCGCCTGTAATCCCAGCTACTTGGGAGGCTGAGGCAGGAGAATCGCTTGAACCGGGTAAGTGGAGGTTGCAGTGAGCCAAGATCATGCCACTGCACTACAGCCTGGGCAACAAGAGTGAAACTCCATCTCAAAAAAAAAAAAAAAAAAAAAAAATTAATGAAGTCCAGTGTTATCTCTTTTCTTTTGTTGAAAATCATTGCCAAGATCATGAAAATGTTTGCCTGTGTCTTTCCTAAAAGTTGTATAGTTTTAGTTCTTTAGTCTCTGGGGTTTATTTTTATTTATTTATTTATATTTTTAATATATATACATTTTATTGCATTTTAGGTTTGGGGGTACATGTGAAGAACATGCAAGATTGTTACATAGGTACACACATGGCAGTGTGATTTGCTGCCTTCCTCCCCATCACCTATATCTGGTATTTCTCCCCATGCTATCCCTCCCCAACTCCCCACCCCCCGCTGTCCCTCCCCTTTTTTCCCCCGACAGACCCCTGTGTGAGATGCTCCCCTCCCTGTGTCCATGTGTTCTCATTGTTCAACACCTGCCTATGAGTGAGAATATGCGGTGTTTGATTTTCTGTTCTTGTGTCAGTTTGCTGAGAATGATGGTTTCCAGGTTCATCCATGTCCCTACAAAGGACGCAAACTCATCGTTTTTGATGGCTGCATAATATTCCATGGTGTATATGTGCCACATTTTCCCTGTCCAGTCTGTCATCAGTGGGCATTTGGGTTGGTTCCAGGTCTTTGCTATTGTAAACTGTGCTGCAGTGAACATTCGTGTGCATGTGTCCTTAGAGTAGAATGATTTATAATCCTTTGGATATATACCCAGTAATGGGATTGCTGGGTCAAATGGAATTTCTATTTCTCGGTCCTGGAGGAATCGCCACACTGTCTTCCACAATGGTTGAACTAATTTACACTCCCACCAACAGTGTAAGAGTGTTCCTATTTCTCCACATCCTCTCCAGCATCTGTTGTCTCCAGATTTTTTTAATGATCGCCATTCTAACTGGCGTGAGGTGGTATCTCAATGTAGTTTTGATTTGCATTTCTCTAATGACCAGTGATGATGA
>PVKV010006197.1:0-107372 GCA_004027835.1 Alouatta palliata
TGCACCCTTTTATCTGCACACCCTTCCATCCATCCATCCATCCATCCATCCATCCATCCATCCATCCATCTATCCACCCATCAAACAATCTATCCATCCACCCACTGACCCATCCAGGCATCCACACTTCTATCTGTCCACTCATTCATCTACCCACCCATCCACCTATCCACCCACTGATCTACCCATGCATCCTTATGTGTGCTGAGCATCTACTCTGTGCTCAGAACTATACTGGGCCCCTGGACACAGCAGGGAAAGGCAGCTACCATGCTGCCCTCTCAAAGCTCACGGAGGTGGACAGTGGAGGTGGACAACCAAATAAGCAATCCCAATGCAGTGGGTGGAGGGCGAAGGCATTGAGAGGCTGGGCAGTGCAGATGAGAAACACGGTAGAATCAAAGAAGGCTTCCTGGAGGAAGAGTATTTCAGGATATGCCTGAAAGATAAGGACGAGCTAGGCAGGCAAAGAGAAGGGAAAATGTTGCAGGTAGAAGGAACAGCGTACGCAGACTGGAAGGTAAGAGAAAAAGGGTTGACGTATTAAAGGAACTGGGTGAAGTTCGGTTAGCATAAAGAGAACAGATGGAGAGAGGAAGCTGGGGAGAGGAGTGAGGCCAAGGGGCTGGACGGGACAAGATAAGTGTGATATGTGGCCCAGTCCAGCCTCACACCTGCACTGCATCTCTGTGGAGAACTGGGAAGTCCAGCCCAGAAATGCCATCCAGAGAAGACCAGCCCCATGCCCTTCCAAGCCTGCCACAGCCCTCTGGCTCCACCCACCCCTGGCATCTCAGGCTGCCACAGCCCCAGAACCCCAGGTGCCCACTCACCATGCACAGACACATCCACCTCAGCCCCAGCAGTGCCTGCTTCATTGGTGGCCTGACAGGCAAAGAGGCCCGAGTGCTCCAGCCCCACACGGTCAATGCGCAGTGTGGTCCCCTGCGAGGCCACCTGCACCCCGGCCAGCTCCTCGGCTGGGCGGCCATTCTGCAGCCACCTAAGGTGAGTAGGGAGGCAGAGCGGGTCAACCTGAGGCCAGGCCAGGCAGGACAAGCTGGAAGCCTAGAATCACCTCCCACCTGCTCTCACCAGCCGCAGCTCCAGGCCTCTTTCCTGCTCCTGGAAACAGGAAGCCTCTCTCCTGTCCACTTCCCTCTATGACCCCCAAAGCACATGCTCCCTGCCCACCCCAGCCCTGGCCTCCACCACCCCAGACTCACTGGATAGTGGGTACCGGGGAGCCTGAGGCCTGGCAGGGAAGCTCCAGGGGCTGGCCCACGATGGCGGTCACCTGTCCCAAGCCGTCAGCCACCAGGAGCTGTGGGGGCACTGCAGGCAGAACCCACTCCTGGGTGTTTGGAGCTGAGCAGCCACTGGCCTCAAACCCTCCCAAGTCCCCAGTGCCCTCAGAACAAGGCCCAGCCACACCTCACCCTTCAGGTCTCCCTATTAGTGGCCCCTCCTCCAGGAGGCCTTCTAGGACCACCCCAAGGCGGAGTGAGGGGACAGCCTGGCTTCCACAGGCTTGGGCCTGATTATTTAACATCTGTCTCCCTGGCAGACTGAGGGCTCAGGAGTCCGGGTGGCCTTGTTCCCAGCTTCATTTCCAGCGCCATGCGGGGCCAGCACAGCGCTAGTACCTGAGATGCTTCAGCAACGGACGGAAGGGCAGGCAAAGGCCCTACCGCCCTCCCGGGACCACACCCACAAATGGGCCTTAGAAGGGTCTCCATAAAGGGCCATTCCATTGGCAGAAGGCAGAATGGGGTCCTCCATCCTGGGTGACCCGGCCCAGGGTCCTGGGCAGAGGCAGGGACCCTTGATCCTGGGGCTCTGCCCTGCCCCCTCCTGGCCCTGCCAGCCCCGCAGCCCAGGCGTCAGTGTCCACATCTGTGTCATGCAATGCGAGGACACTGGTTCCTTCTCCCCACCCTCCCTCCACTGCAGGAGCTGGCTCGGGACAAGCATGCGGCAGGCCTGGGCAGAGGCCACAGCACAGGCAGCTCTGAGTGGGGCGGGCCGGGCTCACCCTGCACCTCCACGGAGTACTGCAGCACGGCCTCCCCGGCAGGGCTGCTGGCCACGCAGCTGTACAGGCCGGCCGACGCCTCCCCCAGGCTGTCCAGCCTCAGCACACTGCCATCCGTCTCCAGCCGCAACTCGTTGCTCTCTGCCACGGGCAGCCCCTCGTGGTGCCAGGAGAGGGTGGGGGGCGGGTAGCCTCTGGCCACGCACTCCAGTGCCATGGGCCTCCCAGCCACAGCCTTTACCACATACAGTCCTCCGTCAGCATCCTCGATGGTGGGTGGGACTGGAAAAGAGGCAGGGGACTGCTTGGGGACCACACGGACTCCAGCCTGCTCTCATTTCAGCCCAACAGGCCCAGTCAAGCCCCTCACAGACCCCACTCCATGTGAAACACTTGCTCCCTCACCTCCACTGGCTGAACCCCCTGCTCAGACCTGGGGCAGCTTTCTCACCCCCCTAGGCCCCTGGTTACTGCCCCTTCCCTGCCAGGGCACTGACTGCTGCCTCTCCATCCCCGCTGCCACCCCCACAGGCCCAGCATGGGTGGAACCAGGGCTGGTCTACTTGCTCCCCCGATGTCTACACATGGCAGGTCCAATATCTGCTGGACTCAGATGAGACCCCCAGGGCCGGGATGGAGCTCTGCTCCTGGAAGTCCCCTCCCTCCCTGGGCTCAGGAGGCAGAAGACTGGGACAGACCTGAGCCAGACGGCTTGGTTTGGGGGGCTCCCATCCCAGCCAGCGACGGCCAAAGGGACAAGATGTGCTCTGTGCTCGGAGCCCACGGTGGCCACGCCAGAGGGGAAATTTCTCTTCTACTCTCAAGGAGTCCCTCAAGTTGCTGAGCTGATGAAGCCATACCAGGGGACAAGGGGCAACTGTGGCCTGAGCAATGCTTCTTAACTTTATTTGGGTGTAAGACCCTTTGAACATTTAATGAAAACATAGACACACACATTTTCAATTCCATTTCCCAGGGGGGCCCTCAGGTTCCAAAATAAGCGCCCCTGAGCTAGTAGCAGGGCCATCTTCAGAGGCTGCCTGGGAGCCCATGCAGCTCAACTGCCCTTTGGGGTCCCTGAGGCTCCAACACCCAAGCCCTTTGCATCTTCGGAAGCCAGAGTTTCTGAACTGACTCCCCACAGGGGGGCGGGCTGACCCCTATCAGCTTGCACTCTGCCCTCTCATACTTCACCAGGCCCTGCTCAGACCCCTCCAGAGCCACCAACACCCTTGCCTCTGAGTTCTCCTTCAAACATCCGTCCCCAGAGCCAAGCCCCTCAGAGCTGAGCTGACGCTGAGGTTCACAGTGTGAGATTTGGAGTCAGATGTCCCCACATATGGGCCGGGTCCCACCACCTGCTAGTGGCGTGATCCTGGGGAAGTCTCTCTATTCCAGAGCTTCACTGTGACCATCTCTAAGGGGAACCTGAGAGCCCAAGTCCCTTTGCCAGCCGATCAAATGAGCTCATGCTGCAAAGTGCCCCTCTGGTCTAGCTTATAGAAGTGATTAACTTTGGGAGGCCGAGGCAGGCAGATCACGAGGTCAGGAGATCAAGACCATCCTGGCCAACATGGTAAAACCCCGTCTCTACTAAAAATAAAAAAATTAGCTGGGCGTGGTGACGCATGCCTGTAATCCCAGCTACTGGGGGGGCTGAGGCAAGAGAATCACTTGAACCTGGCGGGTGGAGGTTGCAGTGAGCAGAGATCGGGCCCCTGTACTCCAGCCTGGCAGCAGAGCAAGACTCCGTCTCAAAAAAAAAAAGAAGTGATTACCTAAGGGCATTTAATTCTTGTGGTGGTCACAGGCATCTGGGCATGGTTTAGTGAGAAGCCCCACACCACAAGAGGAGGCCTGGACACTAGACTTGGCTCTGCCACGGCCTCCTAGACGGGCCTGTCCACCCCTGGCTTCAGTTTCCTTACATGTATGAGGGAAGTTGCATGAGCTGGGAGGGCCCTTCTCCCTGGATAATGTCTTGGTCCCATTATCCTTTTGCTTCTGACCACTCCAAGTGGCCACCTAGCCTTCCTTTGGAGACAGGGAGAGGCCACCATGGCTGAGTCCCTCCCACTGCCCACCCCGGCTGCCGTGGCCCCTGGCTGCTCACCGTAAACGTCCAGCCTGGTGGCCTTCTCTGTGGCCCCCACAGCATTGCTGGCCTTGCAGGTGTAGACGCCGGCATCTGAGCTCTGGGCCCTCTCCAGCTGCAGCTGCCGACCACCCCGAGTGTAGACCGCCTCGGTGCTGGGGGGGAGCAGGGCCCCATCCTTGAACCAGGTGATATTCGGGGTGGGCACTCCTCGGGCCTCGCACAGGAGCTGCACCAGGTGGCCCTCCATGACGGCCACCTCGCCTGTCTCGCTGGAGCCCCAGATGGTGGGGGGTGCTTAGAAGGAAGGCAGTGGGGGCTGGTCACAGGCAGCCCCTGAGGCCACTGGCGTCTTCCCCAGAGCAGCAGGCTCATGCCCTCAGGCCACAAGACACACCACAGGCTTCCACTGTGGGGGCGGGGAAGGCATGGGGGACATGGAGGACAGGGGTCTGGGGACAGATGGGAGAGGCCAGCATGGTGTGGAAGGTGCAGGAGGTGGGGGCGGGCCCACAGGCTTGGGTCCTAGGCCCCACTCTGCCTCCAACTCACTGGAAGACTAGGGGTAAGTCACTTCCCCTCTCTGGGCCTCAGTTTCCCCGTCTGTGAATGAGGAGCTGGACTAGATTAGGATGTCACACAGGGCTGGGCACCCACCATCAATGCTACCCAGGTCACTTCTAGGGGCACGTGGGCACAGCATGAAATAACCGCATCTCAGAATGGAATGGCTCCGCCCACCGCCCACCAAATCTCCTTCTATCCTGATTACACCAAGGAAAGGCTGTGTTTGGTGCTACTTTGCATGTCCCTAATCTTTCTAGCACTTTCTACTCTCCGTTTTTTAGCACAGAGTGCAGATGCAAGCTGGGTGCCCTCCGCAGAGCCCACATCTCGAGGATTTGCAGCATTGCTCTACGGGATATGTTTGTTTTTTCAGCTTCCTTAGCCAAGCAGCACTGGGTTCCTGCTTATAGTTTTTATATTAAATATTCTGTATAAGAATAAGAGATATTTAAATAAATGTGTTTCAGGGTAAGGAAGTCTGACTCATTTAAAGAAAAGTAAAAGAAATCATCCTTCCAAGGGGTATCAGAAGTAGTAAATTTAGGCCAGGTATGGTGGCTCATGCCTGTAATCCCAGCACTTTGGGAGGCCAAGGCAGGAGGATCACTTGAGGTCAGGAGTTTGAGACCAGCCTGGCCAACATGGTGAAACCCCATTTCTACTAAAAATACAAAAATGAGCTGGATGTGGTGGAGGGTACCTGTAATCCCAGCTACTCAGGAGGCTAAGGCAGGAGAATCGCTTGAACCCGGGAGGTGGAGGTTGCAGTGAGCCAAGATTGTGCCACTGTACTCCAGCCTGGGCAACACAGTGAGACTCCATCTCAAAAAAAAAAGTAAAGTTTTAGAGCTGGTATGCAAATCATGGATTTGGAAAATGCTGGCGCAGATATCCTCTATCCCCTGACCTGACCCTGACCCCAACCCTGGCTTTCTTGGACTCAGGGATCACTCACCAGGTCCCCCATTTCAGCCCTCACCCTCCCTCCAAGGCAGCAGCCAGCTGGTGGGAAGCTTCCCAAGTAGCCTGTGGCGGGGTCCCAGAAGGTGCTGGGGCTCACCATGAACTCGGAGCTGGAAGTCCTTGGCCTGCTGACCAGCTGGGCTGAAGGCCGCACACTGGTATCGTCCCTCATCCCCCAGGTGACTGCTGGTGATCCTGAGAACCTGGCCGTCCTCCTGGACCTGCAGGTGAGGGCCTCCCGGAAGGACAGGCCTGGAGGGATGGGCAAGGGAAAAGCTCCAGTAAGGCGGAGGCGCTGGCGGGGCAGGCGGTACACAGGAAGTATGTGGTTTGTGAAAAGGGAGGCTGGGCCATTCATTAGCACCAAGGGGTGGGAGTGACACAGGGGCCCAGTAAGCGAGGAACGGATCAACAACGTGCGATCTGTCCACACCACGGAACATTATTCAGCCAGAAAAAAGAAGGCAATTCTGACACTCGCCACAGTATGGATGAACCTGGAAAACACGCTGAGTGGGAGAAGCCAGACACAAAAGGCCACACATTTTACTATGCCAGTGATGTGAAATGCCCAGCACAGGGGAGTCCATGGAGAAGGAAAGCCGACCTGTGGTTGCCAGGGGCTGGGGAGAGGGGGACAGAGGCTGACTCCTGATGCTCACAGGGTGTCCTTTTGGGAGGATGGAATGTCAGGAACTAAACAGAGGTGAAAATTGCCCAATCCTGCGAATGTATTAAATGTCACTGCACTGTGCACTTTTAAATGGCTAATTGTAATTGTATGTTATGTGATTTTTTTTTTTGAGACGGAGTCTGCTGTCATCCAGGCTGGAGTGCAATGGCGTGATCTTGGCTCACCGCAACCTCAGCTTCCCAGGTTCAAGTGATTCTCTTTCCTCAGCCTCCCAAGCAGCTGGCATTACAGGAGCGCACCACCATGCCTGGCTCATTTTTTTGTATTTTTAGTAGAGACAAAGTTTTGCTATGTTGGGCAGGCTGATAACCTCTGACCTCAGGTGATCTGCCCACCTCGGCCTCCCGAAGTGCTGGGATTACAGGTGTGAGCCACCAAATCCAGCCTGTCATGTGAATTTTACTTAGAGAAAAAATGAGTTTAAAAAAAGAGGCTGGGCATGGTAGCTCATGCCTGTAATCTCAGCACTTTGGGAGGCCAAGGCGGGAGGACTGCTTGAAGCCAGGTGTTTGAGACCAGCCTGGGCAGCAAAGCAGGACCCTGTCTGTACAGACTCTTTTTTTCTTAATTAGTCCATTGTTGGCTGGTGTACCTGTGGTCCCAGTTATTTGGGAGGCTGAAGTGGGATGATCTCTTGAGCCCAAGAAGCCCAGGAGTTTGAGGCTGCAGTGAACTGAGATCATTTCACTGCACTCCCGTCTGGGCAACTGAACAAGACTCTGTCTCCAAAAAAAAAAAAAAAAGGAAAGGCTACGTGATGAGAAGACCTTGCTGAAGCAAGAGTGCGGTCTCCCTGGCTAATCTCCCACTGGGCTGGGACGCCTGGGCCCTAGGTGGCACATGCCATGCCTGTCAGCTCCCCCAGAAGAGTTCAACCTCTCCCAACCCCTACATCCGGCAGGCCCAGCCTGGGCACCATCCCACACCATCCTCCGGGAGGGGGGGGCACTCACTGCCCATCCTTGGTCCACTCCACCTGGGGCATGGGGACCCCTGAGGTCCAACACTGCAGTTCCACATTTGCACCAGCCAGCCCCAGCACCTCCTGGGTGGCCCCGGCTCCACTCACTGAAGGAGGGACTGAGGGTGAGAAGGGGTGAGGGTGAGGGGTGGGAAACTGTTCAAACCCTGAAGCCCCACCTACCACGGGGCCTTTGTCTGTGCAGACGCCCCCACCCCTGTCTGGGTGCCCTGCCTCCTCCTACCCGACCTTGCTGGGGAGCCCCCAGAACCCTGGCCAGATGGGCTCGCCCTGCAGCCCGCAGATCCAGACCGCTCTTTGGTAGCACTTGTGACAGGAATGACTTGGTTAACCACCTGACTGTCTACTGTCTGTCCCCCAGCCCGACAGCTCCGTGAGGGTGGGGGTTGGTCTGTCGTGGGCCCCTCTGTGCTCCCTGCTCTCGGCAGGCAAAGTGTCCCCTCTCCCCCAGTGTGCCTGCAAGAGTTGGGCTACAGGGCCAGGCACACGTGGGAGCTGCGGGGCCCAGGCCTCACTCACTGAGCACGAGGAGATCGAAGTCCCTCTGCACTGTCCCAGCCTGGTTCTCCGCCCGGCAGGAGTACAGGCCAGAATCGCCCTCCTGGATCCTGGGGAAGTGGAGGGACCGGCCCCTGTCCAGGAGGCGGTGGCTGCCCACCTTGGGGATCTGGGCAGGAGAGGCCAGAGGGAACTGGTAAGCAGGCATCCAGCCACCCCTCCAGCGCCAGTAATGAGGAGGAAACTGAGGCCCGAGAGGTGGCCCGTGACAGGAATGGTGCTGTGCTGCCACGCAGCTCCCTGCCAGGCTTCATCATGTGACCACAGTCCTCCACTGCCCTGAACCCCAGAGCACCCCCAAAGACACCTGTCACATCCCCCCGCCCCACCTTCCCACCTTGACACACACACAGGAACGCCCATCCAGAAGGCTTGTCCCCATCTCAAATCCCACCCATAGCCCGCCCACCCCAGGGGGACACCCACCAGCTGCCCATCCTTCAGCCACACGATCTCAGGGACTGGAAAGCCGCTCGCGTCACACTCCAGTGTCAGAGACTGCCCAGCCATGCCCGACACATTGGCCTTGCGCCCGTCCTCCCGGATGCTAGGGGGCACTTGGGGGCAAGGAGAGCCGAGGAGCTGCTTCCCTGCCCCCTAGCGCCACAGCCAAAGGGACCTCATCTGGGCCATTCCCTCCCCTTTGTCACTGGGGTTGGAGGAGGTCTGCCTGTCCCCATCCACCCAGCCACAAAGGGCCCTGTGGACCTGCAGATGGCCGCAGCAGCCTTGCCCTGGGACCGACACGCCCCCAGTCATGCCCAGGCCAAGGTGCCACCCTTTCTGACACTCAGCTTTGCAAGGCACTAGAGTCTCCCTAGATCCATCCACTTCTACACCCAACCTGGCATCACAGTCACCAGGGAGGGTCCCCCTGAGTCAGAATCTCTGAAGGTGAGGCCTGGCCATGCTTTTGAAACAAACGTCTCAAGCAGGTTGTTATAGGGCAAGCCAGGGCAACAGGTCCTGGGGAAGCGGCAGGTGGCATTAGGAGCTGTTAGAACTGCCCAAGCGAGGCCAGTTCATCCTGCCAGTGGGGAGCGCTCCCCGGCCTACCCTCACTGCCTGTGTTAAGGGGGCTCCCCTTCCTCTGCAGATAGCACCCTGGATGTGGGGGTGGGTGCTCTCCCTGCTGAGGACAGGAATGTGAGAATAGGCCAGTGTTTACAGTTTTAACCCAGAGGTGGACTCTGGGGCTCTGAGCTGCCATTAGTGCTCATTTTTATAAATAACTTTTAAAGTTTATTTTCTGTAGAGACAGGGTCTCTCTTTGTCACCCAGGTTGGTCTCAAACTCCTGGGCTTAAGTAATCCTCCTGCCTCAGGCTCCAAAAGTGCTAGGATTACAGGCATGAGCCACTCTGCACAACCAAGGGGTCATTTTAAAATGTTTTCACCTCTAGACTGATCTCAGACACTGATGAAGTTTCAGATGCTTTCCCCATACTGTCTCCGTGGGAGTGTCTCTAAGGAAGTGGGGTGTCCAATGCAACCTGCCACTCTCCCAGGCCCCTCAAGCCCTCCCTGTCGCTGGCACCTGGTGGCAGGACCTGATCCTCCTGTGTAGGGAGGTCTTGGGCCCTGGAGCACTGTCACTGCCACACCTGGGCACCCCCTGGCCCCCGGCATCACTGTGGTGGCCGGATGCAGTCCTGGGAGGAAGACAGGCCTGTCCCTGGGTCCCTGCTCACCATAGACCACCAGCTTTGCTCTCCTGGACGAGGAGCCCACCTCGTTGGTGGCCTGACACTCGTAGTCTCCACTGTCCATGGGTGAGACGGAGGCCAGGAACAGAGACCCCTCCTCCAGCACTGCCACACCTGGCCGGCCACGCAGGGGCTCTGAGGACGGGCCCTTCCGCCATGTGACTTGCGGCTTGGGTGTCCCTGGCAAGGTGCACGGAGTCATCAGTACATACACCCTGACACCCACCCCTCCACACCTGCACTGTCCCCCACACGTCTCTGTGCAAAAGGGGCTGGCCCTCCAGGGATGGCTCCAGGCACTTCCATCCCCCCGAGGCTGGGAGGAGCATTTCCCTCGGAGCTGCAGGTGCCCCCACACCTACCCACACTGCCTGTCCGTACAGTCCCCCAGGGTCCCTGAGGGACAAGGCAGGGGACTGCATGCCTCTTTCCTGGTTCTCCTCCCACAAGGTCCCATCCAGGTCGCCTTACTTAGAATTACACCCAGCTGACACCCCCGGCCCCTGCCCTCTCTGCTTTTCACCCGTCGTCCTCCACTTTCCAATTACCGGAGGACACGCCTGTGATTCAGATCTCTGTTGCCTCTTGTCTGTGTCCCCCACCCCACAAGGGCCAGGCTCTTTGTTTTGTTCCCTGCTGCACCCCCACCCTCAAGCACAGCGCCTGGCACACAGTAGGCACTAAATGAATGAATGAGCAGAGCCTGCCGTGCTCAGCACCCTGTGTTGTGCCCTGGGGTCAGGGCCTGTGGGAGGCCCCAGCTCTGCCCAGCCCGCTCCTGCTCCTCCCTCTCCCTCCACAAGCCTGGGCCAGTCACTTTGCCAGCCACGCCCCTCAGCCCCACTGTAAGTGCCACACCCCCAGACCCTGGACCTCTGGGACACGCTCCACACCACTCAGCACACACCATACACACATACCAAACACCATACACACAGTGGGCGTGCCAGAAACAGCCGCCCACTGGGCTGGAGTGGAGCTGTCACTGTCACTGGCCCCAAGGACAGGGCCTGCCCAGAAGGGGTCCTATGTGGGCCTGAAGCTAACAGCCCACCCTCCAAGTGACCGCTTTGAGGCACGCTACCCAGAGGTTGCAGCGAGAGCCCCAGGTGCGCACTCTGCTACCGCCATCCTGGCCATAGCTCTCACCTGCCCCTGACCTCCGCCAGCACTGACTCAGGGGAGCCTGTGGGGTCCCCACACTTGCGGATCAGCGTGTCACTCCCACCCACCTTCTGCTGCTACCACTGGTCATCATCAGAAAGGCCTGCCCCAGGCAGTGGGGGCCCAGGGATAGACACTTACACTGTGTGCTGCTCGCTCTTTCATGCTTGGAAGGACCAGTAGGCATGGTGGTGGGGAAGACACGGCACATAGAAGGCACACTGGCATCATCTCTGCAGGAGGGTGCCCTTCCCACTCTACCCTACACTGACCACCCACCATAAAGGGCCAGAGACTGTCCCTGCTGGCATGAGGGAAAAGGAGGGCCCAGGGCTCTCCTCTGTGTCCACCCACACTCTGTGTGTCCTTGGGCAACTTACTGAATCTCTCCGTGCTCACTTTGCCCTGGAATCCTCTGCCCAGAATGCAGGCCAGAGTATCCCACTGCCAGGGGCTGCTACCCCCACTCCCTGCTGTGGAGACACACACCACACACACACAACACCATACACACACCACACAGCATATACACAACACACACCACACAGCACATACACACACTGCACATATGAAACACCATACACATACCACACACAAACATACACACCAAACATGACACACACCACACAGCACATACACACCGCACACTATACACACCAAACACCACACACACCACATGCCACATACACACCACACACCACACACACCACATACACAACATACACACCAAACATGACACATACCACACAGCACATACATACCACATACTATACACACCAAACACCACATATGACATACATACCAAACACCACACACACCACACGCCACATACACACCACACACCACACATTACACACACTACGTACGCAACATACACACTAAATGCTTCACATACCACACATACCACACTACACACACCACCATACATACATACCACATACACAACATACATACAAAAAAACACACACTATATACATATACAAACACCACACACATGCAAAACACTACATAACACAAACAAACACACAAAATGCCATACACACACCACACACACAACATTCATACCACACACCACACACACAGCACACAGCACACAGACCGCATACCACAAACATGCACACAAAACACCATACACACAGCACATGCCACACACACCACATACATACACATCAAACACCATACACACAGCACACACACAACACACACACCATACACACAGCACACAACACACACCACCTACAAACATACACACCACACACTATACACACAGCACACAACACATACACAAACACACCAAACACCATACACACACCACACACATACACACCAAACACCATGCACAAATATGCATACAAAACACTACACATACCACCATATACAAATCCTATATACATCACATACCATGCACACACCACCATACTACTCACACCATCTACACACACATTACATACCACATACACACCATATATTACACACTACACACACCACATACCATACACACCAAACACCATACACACACCACACACAAACATCCACATTAACTACAGCCATCACACACACAACATACACACCACACACGATGCACCCACCACAAACATACACACCAAACACCACACACCACATACATACCACACACCACACTACACACACCACCATACACACACATCACACACGACATACACACCACACACCATGCACACACCACACCACACCACACACTCACTACACATGCCACCATATACACACAACACACACACAATACATACCACACACCACATACACACCACACACTACACGCACATCACACACATCAAACACTACACAGTACACATCAACCACACACAACATACATGCCAAACACCATACACACACCACGTACACACCGCACACATCACATACTACATACACCAAACACCATACACACACCTCACACACAACATACATACCAAACACCACACATAACACACACGCCAACCACACACCACATACACACCACATGCTACACACCATGCACACCAATCGCCATACACACACACCACACATGCACACATGTGCACCACAAAGTACACACACACTACACATCAAACATGCACATACCACACACAAACATTTACACCAAACACCATGCACACACCACACATCACACACTACACACACCAAATACCATACACACACACCACACGTACACACCAACTGCACACCATACACACATACTACATACACATCAAACATACATACACCACATACAAACGTATACATCAAACACCATACACACACCACACATCACACACTACACACACCAAATGCCATACACACACAATACATACAAATATATACCAAACACTATATGCACACACTGCACACACCAAATACCATACACAAACAATACATACCAAACACTATACACACACACTGCACACACCAAACACAATGTACCACATACACACCACACACACCACAGACACCACACACAAACACCATGCACACCACACACACAACATACACACCAAACACCAGACACACACACGACACATTCACACATACCACACACTACACACCATACATACTACATACACATCAAACAACATACACCGCAAACATATACACCAAAAACCACATACCACACATCACACACCACACACCCCAAACACCATACATACACAATACACACAACATACATACCAAATACTATACACACACACTGCACACACCAAACACCACATACCACATACTCACCACACCACACACACAACATACACACCAAACACCATACACACACCACACACACACAACATACACACCAAACACCATACACACACCACACACACACAACATACACAGCAAACACCAGACACACACTACACACACTATACACACCGAACACCATATACGCACCTCACACACCAAACACCACGTACCACATACACACCATATACACACCATATACACATTGTGCACACCACACATACAACATACACCGAACACCATATAAATAGACCACACATCACATACACACCCTATACATCCACACACACACATGCGCACCGCCCTCTCATCTTCCTCGGCTTTCCCGGAGAGTCCCTGGACTTCCCACCCCACTGGGGGCCAGACCTTCAGAGCTGCTGGTCGAGAGAGGTGATGGGTTTCTGCTGTGGAACTTTGTTTAGCACAGACAATCTCACCCTAAAGTCTCCAGTGCAGGACGGCCCTGAAGCTCTGCGACAAGGAAGTCCCTGAGCACTAGCTGCTGCCCAGTCACTCACTTTGTCCCCTCCCCACTGTGCAGAGTTCCCACACACCACACACCACACACACCAACAAGTGGGTGTCCGGGCTCTGGGCCTTCACGCCCCACCCCACCCGACAAGGAAGAGGCAGATGGTGTCACTGCAGGGCCCAGGGAGTCCCCATGAGGGTGCTGGGCTCAGTCCCATTCCTGTAGCCCTCAGAGACCTCCCAGCCCAAGGCCACAGGGCTGTGAAATGGGGTCCACCACTGTCACCAGGCACGGACCCTCCTGACCAAGGAGGCCGGGGCAGCCCGGGCGCCAGGCCTGGTGGGGAGAGACAGTGCTATCAGAGGGGATTCAGGTGAGGCTGACAGGCTCAGGGCTGGCCCCTGACTGACCAGGACTGCATGTGACAGTCAGGAGGCACGGACAGGGCAGGAATCCTGGGGCTGGGTGGGTCCCACCTTCCACAATCTCCCACATCCCAAAAGTGCAGAACGGCTGCTTGCTGTTAGCAGAGACCAACACAAGGTGGCGCCATGGTCAAGGGCCCAGGACCCGGGGAGTGGTGGGGGGCGGGGTCTTCAGGTAGGCAGATAGGCAGCTCTGCATGTGGGGATCCTGAGGGGCTCCCAGACCTCCCACCCAGGTCCTGCCCCCTGCCTAGGTGGGTGCCAGCCCTGCTCCTACCTGCCTCTGCCTTGGTCCTATTCTGGGGCTTTCCCGGGCACCCTGCGGCTCACAGAGGAACCACCGAAACTATAGGTGCCTCCCAGGCTTCTGCCAGGCTTTTGTGACCTGCCACTTGCTACCAGACACCAAGTTCCCTCCAGAGAACCTCAACCCCACAGAGACGTGGCAGCACTCCCAGCTTAGGAGGAGCCCAAAGCTGAAAGAAGCCACTGAGGCAGTGGCGGGGGCTGAGGAGGAATCTGCTGGGTGGGACCAGGAGAGGGGGTGCACCAAAAGGCAGAAGCCAGGCCTCCGGCACATTTCCTGAGCCCTCCAGAGGTGCCAGCCCCTTACACACATGGTGTCCCACTGAATTCACAGCAGCCCCACGCAGAGGGGCTGGTACAATCCCGAGGTACAGACAGGGAAGGCGAGGCTCAGAAAGGAGATGGACACTGTCCTGAGTCGCACATCCAGGAGCGGCCAGAGCAGGGCTGGACACTGGGAAGCTGACCCAAGGTGGCTATCGGCCCCACACTGTGCTCCTGCCCCAAAGACGAGCCCAGAAAAGCTGGTTTGGCCAGGACCACTGAATCCATCCTCTGCGGGAAAGTCAGGGGTGTGGGGAGAGGCGGGCTGACCACCAAACCCAACCCACAAGGACCCTGGGCTGCCCTCGGCCCTGGCAATCCCACCCCCAGATGCTGATGGACACAGGGGCATAGGGCAAGGGTCACACTTGTCCACACTCTGAGTTGCACTCTGGCTGTATGACTTCAGCAAGTCACTTAACCCCCTTGGGCCTGGACTGCCCCTAACAAAAAGGAGTGAATGCCAACACCCAGCCTCAGGGCTGGCAATGGGATCAACTACCTGGCATGGTGCTGACCAGGAGCACGTGTCCCGCAGCCTCTGCCTGCCATGGGCAGCCCAGGGCACCGGAATATGAGTGGAGGCTCCTTCCTAGGCCGCCCATCCCTCACCTCCCCAGGTCCACCCCAGATGCAGCTTCACCTCTGGCAGGACACAGCAAGCTGGCATTCTCTCCGGCCACTCGTTCCAGCAAGCCACTGGTCTCATCAGCCCCCCAGTGTGGTGGCTCTGGAGGGAAGCAACATGACCACGTTCGTACCTTGAGCCCAAACCCTAGCGCCCCCCACCCCCTGCCTCCAAGGAACCCAGGGCCAACTGGGAAGTATCCCCTTCCAGAATCCCGGCCCCTAGACTCCTGGCAAGTCAGGGCCAGGGGTATTGGCTCACCCCCGCAGGGAAGCCCCATGGTGCAGCCAGCAGGGCTGAGCTCCACAGGCTGGAGAGGCTGAGTTGTACCCTCAATCAAAAGGGCCACGTGTGATCTCTCACAGCAATGGCTTTGCAAGCTTTTTTTTTTTTTTTTAAGAGACAGGTTCACTGATGGCCAGGCTAGTCTCAAACTCCTGAGCTCAAGCGATCCACCCTCCTCAGCCTCCCAAAGTGCCAGGTTTACAGGTGTGAGCCACCACACTCAGTTCCAAGCTTGTTTTAAATTCCCAGTGGTGAAACTGCTAGCAGCACTGATCCAGAACTTTCTATGCGCCAGGCGCTTCACACGCACTCTCATGGACCCCTCACATACTATTGGACCCACTTTGCAGGTGAGAACACTGGGGTCACAGAGTGTAGGTGGCTGGCCTATGACTGTCCGGATGGCCCTGGGTCCAGTGCTCCTCCCCAGTCCCTGCCCTAGGCGCCTCTGTCCACCCAGGTCCTCAGGGGACCCACAAGTCACCGCCCAAGGGGAAAGAGTACAGGGAACCCCTGCTGGGAGCTCTGAGACTGGTCCATGCCCACAGGCTGACAAAGGCTCCTGGACACAGGATGGCCCAAAGTGGTGAGGTCCCAGAGAGGGCCAAGGCTCTATCTGTCCCAGGAAGGAAGGGGGCAGGCACAGAGCCCGGAACAGACGAGCACCTCCCAAGTCCAGGCTGTGCTGGGAGAGCTGGGAAGAAGTGAGTTCTGGGGCCAGGGAGACTCACCTAGCACCCTGAGCTCCACGTCCCAGGCACCCACCCCGACGCTGTTGGAGGCCTCACAGTGGTACCTCCCGGCATCAGAGGTTCCGATGGCTGCGAAGTGGACGGAGCCCTCAGGCCCCTGGCCCCGCAGGGCCACGCCATCCTTGGACCAGCTCAGCTGGGGCTCTGGGTTGCCCTCGGCCACACAGTTCAGATCCAGAGCTTCTCCCACCAGCACCTTCAGAACCCGAGGGCCTGGCTGCACCTGAGGGGGGACTGACGGGGCCACAGGAGGAGCATCAAGGTGCAGGAACCCGGGTGAGAGGGTCCCAGAACCCAGACCCACGACACTTCTTGATGTCACCAACTAGCAACATTGCCATGGAGCACAATCTAAGGCTGGCAGGAAAAGACATTGGGACACCCACATGGACTCCCTTACAGTGAGTGAGCTCCAGTCTTTCACCTGAACACACACACTCTCATGAAAGATTCAACCCTCAGGGCTGAGCGTGTACATCCCTCTGCCCCCGCCAATGTGCCTGACACCATTTAAGAAGCACCACTCGGGCCGGGCGCGGTGGCTCACGCCTGTAATCCCAGCACTTTGGGAAGCCGAGGCAGGTGGATCACGAGGTCAAGAGATCGAGACCATCCTGGTCAACATGGTGAAACCCCGTCTCTACTAAAAATACAAAAATTAGCTGGGCGTGGTGGCGTGCGCCTGTAGTCCCAGCTACTCGGGAGGCTGAGGCAGGAGAATTGCTTGAACCCAGGAGGCGGAGGTTGTGGTGAGCCGAGATCGCACCATTGCACTCTAGCCTGGGCAACAAGAGTGAAACTCCGTCTCAAAAAAAAAAAAGAAGCACCACTCGGGGCCAGGTGTGGTGGCTCACGCCTGTAATCCCAGCACTTTGGGAGGCCGGGGTGGGCACATCACCTGAGGTCAGGAGTTCGAGACCAGCCTGCACTATGGCAAAACCCTGTCTCTACTAAAAATACAAAAATTAGCTGGGTGTGGTGGCGCATGCCTGTAGTCCCAGCTACTTGGAGGCTGAGGCATAAGAATTGTTTGATCCCAGGAGGCAGAGGTTGCAGTGAGCTGAGATGGTGCTACTGCACTCCAGCCTGGGTGACGGAGGGAGGCTCCGTCTCAAAAAAAAAAAAAAAGTGCCACTTGGGATTCATTCAGCTCAGCGCACATGGGGGACCTGAGGCGGGGCAGAGGGACTGACTCATAATAACCAAGCAAGGTTGGAAGGCAGCATGCACAGAGATGGTTCCAATCCCACCCTGCAGGCTGAAATGAGGAGCAGCACTGAAGCAGCCAGCACAGAGGCAAGTGGCTGGAGTCACCCCGGCTGGATGTCATGCTGCCCATCCTTCCCTCCCACAGCTGTGGTTTCCCGTTCTTTTCCATTTGTGGTTTCAAATCACCTCATCCTCCTCTCACGTGGTCCTTCCTAGGCAGCAGGTGATACCATCCACGCCTGCACATTTTGCAGAGGACGCTGAGGCTCAGAAAGGTTATATGACTTGGCCAGAGTCACCCCCTCCCTCAGTGGAGAGGTGCTGGCGTCAACCCTGGGTCTGAGTGTCCGAGGGCCCAGGCCACCATGGGGCCAGACTGGGTGGGCACACGAGAACTCTCAGAGCCCAGGGGCCACCCTGCTGTAGGCACTGCATGGGACGCTGGGACAAGTATACTGGCCCCTCGAGGAAAGCTGACGTGCCCCCATCTCCTTCGCAGCTTCTGAGAAGGAGCCTGGATTATATCACCCATGGGAACCTGGCCCTTGGGCAGAGACCAGCCCCTTGGCCCATGGCCTGCATGCCAGGAGTGCTCCCTGCCCAGGAGCATGGAGAGCATGGATGCCCTGCCCACCTGTCGATCTCTCTCACATACACCCACTGAAAACAATAACAGCTTCCAGTGTTCTGAGCATTCAATGTCCTTGAGATCTTCTGACCACCAAGGGATGGGCTTTATTGTGGCCTTCACTTTATAGAAGCGGAAAGCAAAGCTCAGAGAGGCCAAGTGTCTGGCCTAAGGTCATACAGCCAGTCAGTAGCAGAGTCAGGATTCAAGCCCAGCTCTGCCGACGTTGAGGCCCTGCTCATTACCCTGCCTTCCTGTTCCTGTCTCTCACACCCCCATGCAAACCCACGGAACCCTAGAGCCCCTTCCCCATCTGGGCCTCAGCCTGTGCATCTGTAAAATGGGTTATGAGCTTAGATCCGGAGCAGCACACTTTCTGTAGAGTCAGGTGGTTGGAATGGTGGGCTGTGAGGCCAGGCAGGCTCCCTCCACTTCCCACCTCTGCCGTCAGAGGGTAAAGCAGCCACAGGCTGCACATAGATGAACACGCGAGGCTGTGTTCCGATAAAACTTGTATTTATAAACACTGAATTTTTGTTTTGTTTTGTTTTGTTTTGAGACAGGGACTCGCACTGTTGCCCAGGCTGGAATACAGTGGCACGATCACAGTTCACTGCAGCCTCGACTTCCTGGGTTCAAGCGATCTTCATGCCTCAGCTTCCTGAGTACCTGGGACTACAGGTGTGGACCATTGCAAGTGAGTAATTTTTTATTTTTTGTAGAGATGGGGTCTTGCTATGCTGCCCAGGCTGGTCTCAAACTTCTGGGCTCAAGCCATCCTCCTGTGTAGGCTTCCCAAAGTGCTGAGATTATAGGCATAAGCCACCATGTCTGGCCAACACTGAAATCTAAATTTCAGATAAATTTGAAGTGTCACAAAATATGATTGGGTTTTTTTTGTGCATGTCCAATTATTTTACAAAGTGGACGCCGTTCCTCACTGGCTCATGATCTCTGAAAACAGGAGGGCAGATGGGGCGCTTCGGCCCTAGTTGGGCCTGTCTCGGAGGCCTCTCAGCGTTCCTTCAGATGACGAGCACCCTGACATTTTGGTGCACGACTCCGACCCGCTAGCTCCCTTTGAATGAGCCCTGGACTCACAGGGGAACGCCCACTCCTGGGACCTTGCACCGGGCTGGGAACCAGAGCCACAGCAGGCACGTGGGGACCTTGCCAGGAGGAGGGGATGTGTGGAGACAGCGCAGCACCTCCTGTTACAGGTACACAAAGTGCCTCGTTGATGGCAGTGGTGGGAGCAGGGGCTTGGAAGGGCCTCTTGGGGGGCATCACATGCTCCCAGCAGGAGGGGGTTCTGTGGCATCTCACAAGCCTCTTCCCATCGCCACGCCCTGGGTTCCTGGCTGGGCCTTGCACACCAGGCAGAGACGCTCTCAGACTCACCTTCATGGGTTCCCCTCTGACCCCTGCCCAAACCCAGGTCCACACAAGGGGCCTCTGAACAGCATCTCCAGGCCCCCACCAAGGGGTGTGGGGAGAGGTGGAGAAAAAGGGTAGAGGAGGAAAGACAGGCCTGAGAAAGACAGGAAGTGGGGGTGGCAAGAGGAGGTGGGGGTGGCGAGAGGAGGTGGCAGAGGCGCAGGGAGGGAGAGGTGGCAGCACCTGACAGACCTGGGCATGGGCTGCAGGAGTGGGACTGAGAGGCCTGAGGGACCGGCGGGGTGATGGGGGACAGGGAGGGACTGGGGAGGCCAGCTGGTCCTACCTTGCACTCCAAGAACGTAGCGACGGGAGGCGGACCCCGCAGGGTTACTGGCTGTGCACTCGTAGTGGCCGGTGTCATTCACCTGGACCTGGGCCAGACGCAGGGAGCCAGACGGGAGGAGGCCATGCCTGCGGGAGTGGGGAGCACTGGTGAGACCCCCACTGACCCCACCCCCATGGGAAGGCTTCCAGACCCAACTTGAACCAGCCACCTCCCCCAGGAAGCCTTCTGGGAATGAGACAGCACCCACCATCTGGCCCCTACCCCTGCCTCCATCCTCCCTGAACCACCAGGCCAGGGCCAGTCCCACGCCTACTGGTGTAAGAGAAGAAGAGCACTGGACTAGGAGTCCACTGCCTTGGGTTCCAGTCTAAACTCTAAATCCTTCCTGGCTGTGACCTTGGGGAAGCTGCTTCCTTTCTTGGAGCCTCCATTTCCTCATCTGTAAAATGGGCATGCCAAGGTGGCGTGTGCCTGGGCCAGGGCTGGTAAACGGAGTCCATGACAGGCTCAGCCCAGGGCCAGAAGCCTGCCCACCGTCAGACACCTGTTGACTGCGGTGGCAACGCCGCCCCCTCCTCTGCCACACACACCTGCCCTGTGTGTAGGATGAAGGAGAAGCTGGCAGCCCTGAGGCCCTCTGGTCTGGTGCCAGGGCCAACCTGTCTCTGACAGCACTCCCTTGGTGCTCCTATGTCCAGAGCTGTGTTGAGGGCCCTCAGGAGGAAGCTGTGGACCCCCTACCCTCCCCACCACTGCCATCGCCGCCCTCCCCAGTCTGGCTCACCTTGCTAACGTCACATTACGCCCAGCCCACAGGGATCTAGGATCCCTCAGCCAGGCTCCTGCAGCTGGGCTGGACCCCCAAGGGCCCCCCGCAGACATGATGTCACTGGCCCATATGTGCTGGCTCCGCACAGCCCCTGCCTCCATAAAACAGCGAGGGCAGCTGCGGCCACTGACCCTGGCTGGCCCCAAGAGCACACAGCCAGGGTGGGGGCGGGGGACTCTGAGGGCCAGCCGCTGGCCCGGCGCTCACCAGCTGGGCTCTAGAACCCAGCAGGCCTGGGATGCTGCAGTCCTGGTCCCCGCCTTGCTTTCTGCTGAGCCTGTTTCCTCCTCTGCAAAATGGGGATCGCAGAGCCCCTTATAAAATCCTTAGGGCTCCTCATAGCCCCCACCTCTCAGGCAGCTGCAAGAATCACATGAGATACGGCAAGAGAAGTGAGGGCCATGCAGTCATTATCAAGGTCAATACCATCCTTCGTTCCCTGCGCAACTTCAGGCTGCTGGCTTTGCCTGCTGAGCCTCTGTCTCCCCATCTGTAAAGTGGGGCAATGACACCCCTTCCCAGCCACCCCCTCCATCCGTTTGCCCCAAGCATCCAGTAGCCTCTTGGGACAAGTTCTCTGAGGATGGCTGTGGATGGCACAGTGGGTGGTGGCATCTAGAGCCGGGGCACTGGGCTGGATCGCCTTGGTCTAACCTGCTTAGCCATGTGCTTCCTGTGTGAGGTTGGACAAACCGCCTCACCTTCCTATGCCTAAGTCACCTCGTTTTGGAAAATAGAGCCATCAGCTGTGCTCCTCCCTCACAGGGCTGTCAAAAGAACTGAATGACCTAATTCATAGTACAGCATCTGGAACAGAGAGGCACTCAACAAAGGTCAGCTGCTTCCACGAGCCAAGAGCACACGCATAGATAATACACGGTGCTGTTCTGCATGTTTGAGAACGGGCATCGTGAACTATACCACGGCATAAATGGCCTCCTGAGTATGTATATACGTCAAATTCATTCATTTTTGACTGTTGTGTAATATTCCCTTGCATGATTACACCACAATTTATTAACTTGCTCCCTTTTGAGTGGACATTTAAACATTTAGATCTTTATCTCTTCCTTTCCCCTTCCTTTCCTTCCCTTCCCCTTCCCTTCCTCTTCTCTTCCCGTCCCCTTCCTCCCCCCACCTCCCCCCTCTCTTTCACCAGCAGAGCTCTTGACACTGCTGTCTGTGTCTCCCATGCCCCGGAGCAGGTCTCCTGGACTACAGGCTCACACCCTCTGCTCTCAAAGGTCTCACACCTTGCAGGGCAGGGGTTCTCATCAGTCTCCCAGCTGCATGTGAAACATGCTGATTGTCAGGCCCTACCCAGAGACTCTGATGCCATAGAGGAGGTAGGAACTGGGGTTTTACTAAAAAGCCCTAGGTAGCTGATACAAGTGGCCAGGGAACCACCTCCAGGGAGTCACTGCTTAGGGACATGAAGAAGTACCCCCTTCCCGAGAAGCAGCATGGCAGGGCAGATGGTTGCGGGTCTTCGATGGTAAGTGTCCTGGTGAGAACCACCATCCCGCCCCTTACAGGCTGACCTTGGGCCAAGGACGCCATCTTCCTGAATTTCAGTGTCCCTATCTAGAATCACAGGAGTCAGTCAGTATGAGCTGACATCAGGCACACAAAGCCTGAGGTGCCCGGGACATAGTATATGGATGACACCTGCTCATCCTTCAGTACTAAGACATCACCTCCTCCAAGTCACCTACACTGCCTTGCTATTAGTGTGATACAAATCCCCAGCCAGGGTCTGGGATCTCTCCTTGGTCTTCAGTCAGCTGGGCAGCCCCGAGCAGATTGTTCAGTCTTTAGTGGGAGAACACCACATCAGTACGTTGTGTCTTGGCAAAGGGTAAACATTTCCCCTGTGTGGCTCTACTCTGTCTGCCACTCCAGCTTGAATTTTCTTTCTTTCTTTCTTTTTTTTTTTTTTTTTGAGACCAGGCTGGAGTGCAGTGGTGCAATCTCAGCTCACTGCAATCTCCACCTCCCAGGTTTAAGTGATTTTCCTGCTTCAGCCACCCAAGGAGCTGGGACTACAGGCGTGTGCCACCATGCCCGGCTAAATTTTGTATTTTTTTTTAGTAGAGAGAGAGTTTCACCATGTTTTTCAGGAGGGTCTTGATCTCTTGACCTCGCGATCCTCCCGCCTCAGCCTCCCAAAGTCCTGGGGTAAAAGGTGTGAGCCACCACACCCGGCTTTAAATTTTCTCTTCTACGGCTTTTTGAAATATTAAATAATGTTGATATATCGATACCCATCAATGAAGAGCCAAACCCATTTGATGCTGAAACTGATACACTCAAGCACATTCTAGGCTGGGATGCGGTTTGCTCCCTGGACATCGTCGCCGTACCTGGGCTGGCAAACAGGGGTGATGTGGGTCAGTGGGAAGTTAGGAACTGGAGTTTGGATCCGAGGTCCAACTGTGTTTCAGACATGCTGTGCAGCCCCAGGCAGGGCAGTCAACATCTCTGAGCCCCATTTCATATTTGAAAAGGCAGCACCCAGTCTGGGCAACAGGAGGAGATCTCATCGCTACAAAAAATAAAAATTAGCTGGGCATGGTGGCACATGCCTGTGGTCCCAGCTACTCAAGAGGCTGAGGTGGGAGGATCACTTGAGCCCAGGAGTTTGAGAGCTCTGGTTGTGCCACTGCGCTCCAGCCCGGGTGACGGGGCAGGACTATGCGAAGAAAAATGAAGGAAAAAAAGAAAGAAGAGAAGGAAGGAGGAAAGGAGAAAAGGAGGGAAGGAGAAAGGAAGGAAGGAAGAGAAAGAGGGAGGGAGGGAAGAAAAAAGAAAAGAAGGCAGCTCCAGACTCTGTTATCTGAGAAGTAGCCTCCAGAACTTTAAGGACCATAGAACCCCTGCTCCCCTCCTCACCAAACCCTTAAACCCCTGGGGGCTTCTAAAAAAAAGAAAACTTCCAAAAGTGTTAACAATTCACAGCAATAAAGGTCGGTATGGTGTCTTTCTTAGGAGCAGCCCCAGGTCATTTCCTAGGAGGAGGATTCCACTTGCCACATCACTAAAGAAGAAACGGGAGAATCCATCTTATAGATGGACAAGCCGAGGCCAAAGCATCCAGGACCTGCCCAGCAGAGCCTGTGTCTGCTCCAAATGCCAAACTGGCCACATCCTCACCTGCTCTCAACGCTTTGTGCTGTCCACCACTCCCTGACAAAACCAAGCACAGCAGTATGGCCTGCATGGACCTACACAGACCACCTCCAACTCCCTGGTGTCCCTGCATGGGGGGACTGGACCACTGTTCCTCCCGGGGGGGTCAGGCCCATCTCACCACCCAGACTTTGCACATGCTGTTCCTTCTCCCTGGGACACACCTGCACTTCCCATTCACCTGGATAATACCAGATTCATCTTTCAATACAGAGACATCACCTCCTCCAGGATGGCTGACTTGATGGCCCAGGCTGGCAGGTCCATCCTGTAGGCTCCCATAGCTGCCTGTACCTCCTGCCATCATAGCCTTCACCACACTGGCTTGTCACCACCTGTCACCTGCCTGCCTATGGCTCCAAGGGGACATCCATCTTATATGCCTTGGTATCTCCAGGACCTGCTCAGATCTGGCACAGAGAGATGACCCTTTCTGTGCTCTGCCGAGACTCAGGGAAAAGGTGAAGCTGCATCCTCGGGTCTGGGGTTTCCAGGGCAGCCCACCGCCTGTGCCTTCTGCCCCCCAGCCCTCTCCTGCCACATTCCCAGAGGCTCAGTGGGAGGTTTGGAGGCTGCAGCCCAGCAGGGAAGGGAGGTGGCAGAGAGATGGGAGAAAGGGAGGAGGCCACAGAGTCTCCGAGGAACAGGCTGCTGTTGGGCGCGTGGTGTGAAGAGCGGGGCAGACTTCATCACGGCATGCATGGCCAGATGGCTCCGTGCGGCGCCCAGATTAGAGTGGAGAGGTTCGAGGGGAATTTCCTGTTTATGACATGCATCTGGCTTGAGCCCCTGCAGTGAGGCGCATGCAGATGTCAGAGTGGTGGGGAGACGCGAGAGGGGCCCACAGGCCGAGGGCTGCCCAGGGAGAGCAAAGGGCATCTGCTAGAAAGTGCTGGGAATAATGCCAGCTCCCAGCCTCCCCCGTCCACCTCTGCCCCAGCATACACCTTTGCTGCACTCAGAGAAGCCCTCTCCGCTGCCCCAGGCAATGCCCTGTTTCACGGTACATGTTCCCAATGCCATTATGCACTTTACCATGCCTGCCATTATCCTGTCTGATGGCTCCACGACGGGGAGGGAAGCCAGGTCTGCCCAGGTCCCTGGCATATCCCCAGCTCAGCATGGGCCCTGGCCTGGCCCATATTAGGTGTTCAATAAATATTTCATAGCAAATGGCAGCTGTTTCCTGTCCACTCCACACACTCCCTTCCCCACCTTCACTGACACTGGTCCCTGCTCTCCCTCCCTCCCTCCCTCCCTCCCTCCCTCCCTCACCCCAGACCTTCCACCATCTCAGTACTACCCTCCTGCCCTTCCCAGAACCCTGCTGTCTCCCAAGTTGCTGTTCTTACTGCCTCGTCTCTAAAGCATCCAGGAGCAGGCCCAGCAGCTGTGGAATGAACGGCACTCCCCCCAGAGTCACACCGCCTACTGTGGGGCTGGTCCTCAGCACAGAGCGCACAGTCAGGCAGCACTCAACAGATGCCCACTATGTGCCAGTGGACGCCAGCCCTGTGTCTGCTGGGGCCAGGACAGGGTCTGAGCCTGGGCAGGCAGCCGAGAGAGCACCCCTCCTGGCAACCACTGCCCCAACTCACACCTTCTTCCCATAGCCTGACCAGCATCACAGACCCTGTGAGGAAGCCCCTGAGGGAAAGTCACGCTGGAGAAATTTAGGAGGAGGTGCCTGAGGCCCACCAAGGGGCCAAGCTCAATAAACAGGTGGAAGGAGACAGAGTGGGCGCCATCCTGTGAGCCCAGAGAGTATGAGCCCTGCGATGCTGGTGGCGCCGAGGATGGTGCTAACACCAGCCACAGCTGTCAACTATTGAGCCCTTTCTGTATGTCACCATGCCACTAAGCAGACTCTCACTTAGACTCCCAACAGCCACACCCGCAAAGCAGGCAGACCCTGCCACCACACCCCCTTTTGCAGAGAAGACTGAGCCTCCAGAGGTGGGGTCCTGGTGTCCACGGCCACTCAGTTGGCCAGGGCACAGCTAGGACTTGACCCTCATGCTTTGCAACCAGGCTCCTTCCTAGCCGCCATGGTGATGTAAATGTCCGGCTCAGAAGGGGAGTAAACTCAAATGTTCTCCAGAAAGGGAGCCACTGGCCACAGGCTGACAGACCGACTCCAGAGCCACCAGGCCAGAAATCAACAAGTGCTTGGAGGACCCACCGAGGTACAGTCCCCATGCAGGGCGCTGGGCTGCGCAGGCACACCACTGGCTTGCAGAGAGCACTGAGCTTTCCCTGTCGCAAGTCACCAGATCCCAGCTGCAGGCCCCACCTCTCGCCTCTAATGAGCCGGCCCAGCCACCTCCTTCCAGGAGAAGGATGGGTGGGTGGCCTGTTCTGCAGTGTGTTTGAGAAGGGGTAGAGAAGGGTGGCGGGGGCGTGAAAGGAAGAAAACCTGTAGGAACGAGACAGGAGCACATCATCCTCTCACTGCCCCCCCCCCCCCCGCCGCGCTGGGGATTAGGGATTTGGGATTTGGCCCTGTGTGGGATGCTGGCGGGCTGCCTCTGGGAGCCAGGGCCAGAGCCAGGAGTGCTCACAGCCGTCCCATCTCCTCATCGGAATCCCAAACAAACACTGTTGCCTGGAAACACTGCCTCGCCCCAGCATCCCTGGACTGAATCATGGGACCAGGGCCCCGAGATGCTCTCTGGCCACCATCGCCTGTTCAACTCATTTCTCAAATGGAAAGACTGAGGCCCAAGAAGATGAGAGGGGAAGGGTCTTGCTCAAGGTCAATGGGCAAGCCAGGGTGAAGCTGGGACGGGACCCCAGGTCTTCTGCCACCTGACCTCACACCCAGCCCAAGCCCATGTCTTGTGTCTCCGAGGCCTCGACACAGTCCTGGGCACAGGATATCGCTCAGTCAATGCTGCTGACTTCAATGTTGAATTTACAACTTGAATGCCTTTTTCAAAAACAAGTCCCACAGGAAAGAGGCACTCAATGACCATTCCCACCCTTGGACTTCACTGCTGGCTTTTGGGATCATCCCCCAAGGAACTGACCCAGGAGATGAAGAGGAGCCTTGTGCAAAGCTGCTCCAGCAGCCTCACTTATGACCGAGAGAGCTGGCAACGTGGCTGTGCCCCACACACAGCGATGGCCTCGCGATGATGGGAGCCGAGCGCCCTGGAATGTTATTTTGCCCTTTAAAAGGAAAAGCAGGCTGGGCACGGTGCCTCACGCCTGTAACCCTAGCACTTTGGGAGGCTGAGGCGGGTGGATCACGAGGTCAGGAGATCAAGACCATCCTGGCCAACATGGTGAAACCCATCTCTACTAAAAATACAAAAAATTAGCCAGGCGTGGTGGTGTGTGCCTGAAGTCCCAGCTGCTCAGGAGGCTGAGGCAGGAGAATGGCTTGAATCTGGGAGGTGTAGGTTGCAGTGAGCCAAGATTGTGCCATTGCACTCCAGCCTGGCAACAGAGTGAGACTCCATCTCAAAAAAATAAATAAAAAGGAAAAGCAAGTGACGTGGGCCAGGATGAACTGAGAAAATGAGTAAAAGAGGAAAGGAATCCATGATGAGGACAGAATATAAGATGCATGAGATTTAATTCTAGGACATCCCCTACCAGGACCAGAGCCACTCCAAAGGGACGGGGACATGTCTGGGTGGCTCAGAACTTCATGGCTTCTCAGGCTCCTAGGATGCTTCCTCTGTTAGAACTTGCTGACTCAGGGGGCCGAAGATACCTAAGAGTTCAGAGGGCAGTGGCCTGCCTGACACGTGTGCCCCTGTGCGTGTGTCTGTGCGTGTCTGGATGTCTGTGTGTGTGTGTCGGGGCCCAGCCCCGGGAGCTGCAGGGTCAGGTTCCACGTCACACCCCACGTGTTTCTGTTTCCTCCTCAGTGCCCTGGGCACAGTGCATCCACCCCACCCACCTCCAGGGCACTGGCAGGAGAGGGCCACCCCTGGCCAAGGGGGAATGGAGGGGGCCTTGGAGGCTCAGCACATCTGGGCTGTCAGCCCTGACAACACCACAGAATTCCCCATGGACAGGAGAAGGGGCTGCTGTGGAGCCCTGTCCTTGGGGTGACTCAGCAAGAAGAGGAGCAAGAGAGCAGGGGAGGCCGTATGGAAGGCGGCTGGCCCCTCTCATTGCAGGGGAGGCGGTGTGGAGGGCGGCTGGCCCCTCTCATCTACGGCTCATCAGCCGCATCATCCAGGTAAGTTCTCCAGCTTCCAGAAGGGCAGCTTTGAGGCTGAGCCTGGAGACGTCCTTGGAGAAGGAAGGATGAGGACAAGGGGGTGGGGAAGAGAAGGGAGGGGAAGGGGAGGAGGAGGAGGGGAAGGGAAGAAGGAGATAGGGAGGGGAAGAGGAAGAGGATGTAAGGAAGAGGAGGAGGGGGAGGAGGGAGAGGGGAGGGGGACGCAGGCAGACAGAAAGTCTAGCTGCGTGTTTTCCACAGGGCTTTTTAAGTCGAGTCACTGAGGGATGGGGGGTGTGGTGTGTCTGCAAGAGGCTAAGTGTGGTTGTGTGTGTAGACACTGCCAGCGTGGGGCAGGGAGCGAACAAAGTATCTGGAGTCTACAAAGCTTCAAGCACAATCAAAAGTGAGGCTATGGCCGGGCGCGGCGGCTCACGCCTGCAATCCCAGCACTTTGGGAGGCCGAGGTGGGTGGATCACCTGAGGCCAGGAGTTGGAGACCAGCCTGACCAACGTGGTGAAACCCCATCTCTACCAAAACTATGAAAGTTAGCTGGGCATGGTGGCAGGCACCTGTAATTCCAGCAACTCCGGAGCCTAGGGCAGGAGAATCGCTTGAACCCGGGAGGTAGAGGTTGCAGTGAGCCGAGATCATGCCATTGCACTCCAGCCTGGGCAACAAAAGCGACACTCCTTCTCAAAGAATCAAAAGAAGGTGAGGGTATTCACAGTCACCAAAAGGTGGAAACAGCCCCAGTGCCCATCAACTGATGAGTGGATACACAACAGGTGAGCCACCCAGGCAATGGGACAAGCCACCCACGCGACAGGACACTGCTCGGCCATCGAAAGGAGGCAGGCACTAATCTGGCTACAACATGGATGAACCTGGAAGACATGAAGTTAGGTGACAGAAGCCAGACACGAAAGGCCACATGCAATTCCATTTATATGAAATGTCCAGAAGGGGCAGAAAGCAGATTAGTGGTTGTCGGGGCTGCAGTGGGGACAGGGCAGGAATGGGCGTTTGGTGGCTACCACTGAGTATGAAGCTTTTTGGGAAGGTGATGAACACGTTCTAAAATTGATTCTGGTAATGGTTGCACAAGTCCGAATATACTAAAAAACACTGAACAGTGTACTCTAAATAAGCAAATGATACAGCATATGAATTATATCTCAATAAAGCTTTTCTTTTGGAGATGGAGTCTTGCTCTTGTCACCCAGGCTGGAGTGCAATGACATGATTTCAGCTCACTGTAACCTCCACCTCCCACATTCAAGCTATTTTCTGCCTCAGCCTCCCAAGCAGCTGGGATTACAGGTGCCTGCCACCATGCCCGGCTAATTTTTGTATTTTTAGTAGAGACAGGGTTTCAACATCTTGACCAGGCTGGTCTCGAACTCCTGATCTCGTGATCTGCCCACCTAGGCCTCCCAAAGTGCTGGGATTACACACGTGAGCCACCGCACCCAGCCTTAAAGCTTTTACATTTAAAAAGTGGGTGAGAATTGAGGTAACAGGTGTGGTAAGACAAGGATAAATCTGTAAAAGCTGGAGATGATGTCTCAGTTTGTGAACAGCAACAGCAGGGAAATAACATGAAAAGGAGCGACTTTTCAGCACATCTGACTTCCTAAGCACTGCACATCCAACATTAACCGACAAGGGCACTATTTAAATAACATCCACCTTGCAGATGGAGGGACAGGCTAAGAGGAGCCAGTGGCCACCTGGGGTCACACAACCAAGAGGGGAGCAGGCAGATCGATCATGGGCACTGGCTCCGGGGAGCTCCAGGGCCTGAGCACTTAACCCCACCCCGCCCCCAGCATATTTTCCTCCTCTTTTAGATAAACTCCCGAATCTACCAAATTTGGAGAGAAAACAGTGTAAGCCAGCACGAACTGAAGAGGGCAAGGGAGAGGGAACACTCAAAACCTTGGGATTGCAAAAGCAGCTTTCACAAATTTACAGCTCCCTGCTGACCCATTAACGCACCACAGTGAGGAGGGGTGAACAAATGAGAATGCGGTTCCGTTTCAGTAACAAGCCATAAATCAACACGCACCCTCTGGCCGAGGGCCACCACTCAGCCGAGGAGCGAGGACCAGGCTTTCAGGGGGAGCTGCGGGCTCCCGAAGACCCCACCACACCCCTACCCCACAACATAGAGGTGCAGTGATGCCAACAGGGCATGGGGGGCCCTGGAGATGCTGCCTAGGGCCAGCTCCCTGGGCCCCCGCCACCTTCAGGGGTGCCCCACTGCAAGGATTGGCAGGACTCACCACACATGTTCTGAGAGGCACTGACACATGTGGGTTGCGGGGGATGCGTTACAGAGCAGGCTGCTCTGAGACCTTCTGGTTCTGGAACATCTCAAAGACCCTGCCAGGGCTGACGTCACCGGCCTGAGCCACAGAACCCCCCAGCCAGGGGCAAGGGCCCTAGCATCCCCCGCATCCCCTCCTGGGGGTAAGGCGTGGCTTTGAAGGACACCCAAGCCAGCCTCTTCCCTGTCCGCCCACTCCCAGGATCGGACCGGGAGCAGCTGAGTCAGACAGCTCGGCCGCCAGACACCTGGTCCTGCAGAGCAGGCGTTGGGGTGGAGTGTGTCATGGCGGGGATGTGGTCTCAGCCCTGGCTTTGCTCTTTCCTAGCCAGGTGATGGCGAGCAGCTCAGTCCCTGGCCGCGCATCAGTGTCCTGTCAGATACCAAGGGTGGCTGTGCAGATTAAACGGATCCCACAGGCAACGCCCAGCGGCTGGTGTACAAGGTGCCCCGTGGGCGTTATTTCAGATGGGAAGTCTCACCCTGGGCTTCCAGGCACCCTCTAGAGGCCCCTTCCAGGCTTCTGGGGGCCCGTGGATAACAGCCCCGTGTGCAGAAGCCCAGGAGCATCCTACGGGAGAGTGTGCAGTGTCCAAGACCCCTGCCGGGTCACTGGTCACCTTGAGGCAGGTTTCCCTCCAGCTCTAAGCTCTGTCCCTTCCTGACTTGAGGCCATGGCCTGGGGTTACCTGTTGGCGGTGGGTGGCAGAGGGTGGGAGTCCTTCATCCAGGTAACCAGAGGGGGTGGGGAGCCCTGGGCCTCGCAGTCCAGGGTCACCTCTTCGCCAGCCTTCGCCATGACTCTCAGAGGCACATCTGCATCATGTGACCCGTTCATATGAAGCCGGGGCTTGGCTGTGGGGAGAGGAAGCAGAGCCTGTCAGCAGGGCAGAGGGGAAAGGGGTCCATGGGTGCCCTGGGCCATGGGGCGGCTCCAACAAGAAGCAGAGCCGGCGACCTTGACGTTCAGGAGGTCCAGAGGTGGGTGTGGCTGTCAGACGAGGGAGAGTGCAGTGCCGTGGGTTTTTGCTCAGTTCTCCCCCACTCACCTCCCTACCACCATCTTGCTCTGAGGACCCTGACCCAGTCCCTCCTGCCCCAGGTCTGTGTCTCCTCTGGCTTCTCTTCACCCTGCCGTACCTTCCCCAGGGACATTCTGGCACTCTGAACTCCTCCTCGCTCTCTACCTTCTCCCCTTACTCATTCATTTATTCCCAGGATATCAGCCACCAAAGAATGCGCAGACCCTCCCTCCAGACCTCTCGAAGCCCAGTCAGGGATTTATGCCAATCTAGGCGTGTCACCTCTTTCTCACATTAAGCTGAAGACCCCTTGATGGCAGAGACTGCCCAGTACTCTTCCCTCCTTCTCCCCACCCTCCCCCGTCTTTCTAGCTCACACAGGGAAGGCACCTTCTACACAAGCAGCAACAATGGAACGAGCCAGCCAGCTGGGGACATCAAAACCCTTCTAGCCCCCCAGTGTTTCCCCGTACGTTTGGAGGTCAGAGAAGAAATGCTCTCTCATTAAGAAACATCTATAATATAAACATACTGACTGTGAGGGTCTATGAGAGAAAAAGCCTGGCTTGTACATGTGCTCAGTCCTCCCAGATGTATTTATGGAACGCCAGCCCTGCCCCATCCTCACAGCCTTCAGGGTCCTTGGGCAACACTGGTACCAAAAAGCTCCCTCTGGGATAAACTATTGCACCACAGCTGTGATGGGTGCCAGGAAGGGGATACTCCACAGTTTACAGCAAGGTGACTTGACCAGCCTAGGGAATCGGGGAGAGCTGAGAGCAGTCAGCTGGGCCCAGAGGTGAGGGAACGGCATCCCAAGCAGAAGGAACTGCATGCGCACAGGCAGGATGGACTGTTCCAGAAACGGAAAGGAGGCCAGAGGGTCTGGGGCAGAGAGAGGCGGGTGAGGGTGCCGCTGGGGTCGTGGGTCCCATGCAGAGCCACGGGACTCTGCAGGACTTGCTGATGTGACAGCTTCCCCCATTGTCGGGCTCCACAGGGCTGAGCTCGGACTCTGTCTCCACATCCACTGAGCCCCTGTCCCGGGTAGGGCTGCCGTCACTCACTGTTGACAGAAAGCCGCATCTCCTGACTGGAGAAACCCACGGTGTTGGTGGCCGTGCAGACATAGGACCCTGCGTCCTGGGCGGACGGCTGGGCGATGAGCAGGGTGCCCTCCTCACTCACATTGTAGAGGGGACCTCCGGAGGTCAGGGCATTGGTTTCCTAGGGCAGAGGCACAGGTGACATCAGCAGAGCCCACAGCTCCACCCCGTGACACACTGGGCCTACCTCTCCGGTTACCCTCTCGGTAACAAGCACTGCCTACCTTGGTCCAGGTGATGGTGGGGGCAGGAACTCCTGAAGCGATGCAGGGGAGAGAGGCAGGAACCCCTTCATTGGTGATGTGGTGGGTGGCAGTGGGATGGATTCTAGGTGGCACTGTTATGAACAAACCAGTGTCAAAGCCAAGGTTCATAGCAGCCTCATTCACAGTGGCCAAAAGATGAAGCAACCCGAATGTCCATCAGCGATGCATGGACACACAGCACGTGGTGGGTGTCTGCAAGGGAAGACTATTCAGCCTTAAAACGGAAGGAAACTAACTCCAACTGTATGACATTCTGGAAAAGGCAAAGCAGCCGGATGCAGTGGCTCACGCCTGTAATCCCAGTGCTTTGGGAGGCTGAGGCAGGAGGATCACTTGAGGTCAGGAGTTCAAGAACAGCCTGGCCAACATGGTGAAACTCTGTCTCTACAAAAAATACAAAAATTAGCCAGGTGTGGTGGCAGACACCTGTAATTCCAACTACTCAGGAGGCTGAAGCATGAGAATCGCTTGAACCTGGAAGGCAGAGGTTGCAGTGAGCCAAGATTGCACCACTGCACTCCAGCCTGGGAAGCAGAGTGAGACTCTGTCTCCAAAAAAGAAGAAGAAGAAAGAAAAAAAAGAAAAGACAAAACTGTGGAGACAGCAACAAGATCAGCGGTTGCCAGGGCTGGGGGAGGGAGGGATGAGGAGGCAGAGCCCTGAGGACTGTTAGGGCAGTGAAGCCACTCCGGGTCATACTGCAGTGGCAGACCCACGTCGCTAAGCATTTGTCCAAAGCCACAGAACAAACAACACCAAGGGCCGGGTGTGGTGGCTCATGCCTGTAATCCCAGCACTTTGGGAGGCTGAGATGGGTGGATCATCTGAGGTCAGGAGTTTGAGACCAGCCTGGCCAACATGGTGAAACTCCATCTCTATTAAAAATACAAAAATTAGCTGGGCCTGGTGGTGGGCACCTGTAGTCCCAGCTACTTGGGAGGCTGAGGAAAGAGAATTGCTGGAACCCTCGAGGTGGAAGTTGCAGTGAGCTGAGATCGCACCACTGGACTCCAGCAAGGGCCACAGAGCAAGACTGTGTTTCAAAATAATAAAAATAAAATAAAAAAAATAACACCAAGAGGGAACCCCAGTGTAAATTCTGGGATTTGGAGTGATGACGCCGTGTCTTCAATGGTAACAACGGGCTGCTCGTGGGGGAGCTGACAGTGAGGAAGGCTGCTCACAGAGGGGCCGGGGTATGTGGGAAATCTTTGTACCTTCTGCTCAATTTTTCTATAAACTTAAACTGCTCTTAAAAGTCCAGTCTATTTTTTTTTTAAAGGAGTAAAATTCTGACACATGCTACACTATGGCTGAACCTTAAAAACATGCCAAGTGAAATCAGCCAGACATAGGAGGACAAACACTGTATGATTCCACTTATACGAAGTCCCTAGAATAGGCCAGGCCATAGAGATCAGAGGTAGAAGGGCAGCTCCCGGGGCTGAGGAGAGAGGGGAATGGGGAGTTAATGTCTAATGGGGACAGAGTTTCAGTTCAGGATGGTAAGAAAGTTCTGGAGATGGATAGTGGGGATAGTCACACAACAGTGTGAAAGTAGTAACACCACTGCAGACCTAAACATCATCAAAACAATACATTTTATGTATATTTGACAATCTTAAAAGCTATCAGGCTGGGCGTGGTGACTCACACCCTGTAATCTCAGCACTTTGGGAGGCTGAGGCGGGCGGATCACCTGAGGTCAGGAGTTTGAGACCATCCTGGCCAACATGGTGAAACTCATCTCTACTAAAAATATAAGAATTAGCTGGGCGTGGTGGCACGTGCCTGTAATCCCAGCTACTCGGGAAGCTGAGGTAGGAGAATCACTTGAGGCCAGGAGGTGGAGGTTGCAATGAGTGAAGACCGCATCACTGCACTCCAGGCTTGGCGACAGAGTAACTCCGTCTTAAAAAGAAATAAATAAAAATTAAAAAAATAAAAGCTTTCAACAGGCAAATAAAAATGGCACAATATCTGCAGCCACCACGGCCTGCCACTGTCAGTTTGCCTTCCGCATACAGAAGGTAGCATGTGCTTGGGAACCAGCTGTGCTGATTCATTGCTCTGGGGGTCCAGATAAATCATTTAATCTTTTGGTGCCCATATTCCCTGCTCAGCACAAAAGCGAATTTCACCCCAGTTCCCTGGTCATCCCTTCTGGAACGGACAGATGAGCAGAGCTTTCGGAACACGGTGAGCTTCAAAACAGCTGTCATATCCACCCTGGGCACCACTCAGAGTCCCAGGCTTGAAAACGGGGGACCCTGAGGGGATCGAGGGAGGGGTAACTAGGCATGGAGAACCAGGAGGGGAGTCTGGAAGCCAGCGGCTCTGACGCCAGGACTGGGAGCTCCTTTAGGAGGAAAATGGCCTTCTGGACTTCCCAGGTGGCCAAAGCCAGCAGAGGTCCACAAATATTTATTGAATGGAAATGAACTGAGCCAGGAGGGACTGAGTCTGCTCATGTCAACCTTGCAGAAGTGGCTGTGCAGGGCACAGTGGGAAGTCAGGGGGTGACGCTGAGTGGAATCACATACAGTGACTAGCAGACGCCTGGCGTGTGGTACACACTCAACCCTGGACAGCGATTTGGATCTGGAATTACGAGGAGGTGGCACTCGGAATTACACCAGAGTGCTCAGCCCAGCCCTTCTGAACTTTGGTTCCCCACTATAAAATGGGGAACAAGCATTCTTCCCACTAATCCCTTGCGGGTTTCGTGAAACAAATGAGAATAAAGAAGATATAAACATACTCCGTAAATCACAAAATATAACCGCATTTAGTTTTAAACTTCTCTTCTTACATTAAAAAGCACAGTGGTTCCCCGGTTGGGTGAACAAAAGAACCCAGCGCTGTGGGCAGGAGAGCAGTTGGGCAAAACATTAAAAATTTCAAAAATGTACGATCTCTGTGATGCAAAACCGAATCCACATTAATGGGTTTATCCTAAGGAAAGACTTGGTCATGTAGGTACGAGGTCACCTGCAATGTGTAAGCACGAGGCTGCTCGTGCCCAGGGTCGGGGGGACTCAGGAGGGTACAGATGATCAGATAATTAGATAATCAGGAGACACGATTATCCCCTTATTAAATTGATGCCTCTGAATCTTAATTGACAGCAAACAGAACAGCCATAATACACTGATGAGGAAACACGTAGGTGGCAAGACAATGACAGCATGTCATCCTATTTGGTTTTTAAATAGGTTTGTAAACAGGCAGAAAGACTAGATGGACAGATGATAGACAGAGAGATGATAGATAACTTTTGTATAATTTATATAAAGAGCATACAAAGGTGCTGTATGTATCATGCGTAAAGAATATATATTCTATGTATACATAGTGGATGTATATACTACATATAGGTGTGTGTGATATATAGAGTGTGTGTGGACAGAGTATGAAAAGACACATGTCAAAATGTAAAATCTGGTTATTCTTAGCTACTGGTATTATGAGAATATTTTTTAACTTGTAAAATCCCTAATTTTTCCACAGAGAATATGTATCACTTGTGCAGTTTTTAAAGCAAAGGCATTCGAGATCAAGTTACCTCTGCATCCTCCCCTTCCCCATCATGTTCCCTGCCCCACGACCGCCACCTCGGGGGCCCCAGGACTCACCCTGGACCACCAGCTCCACGTCCCGACGCTGAGAGCCGGCCGTGTTGGTGGCCACACAACTGTACCTCCCCGTGTGTTCCTGCAATGCCCGGTCAAGGTGTAGGCTGCCGTCTGCTCGGACGGAATGCCGGCTGCCAGCTGGGAGCTGGTGGGGTGAGGAAGAGCCAGCTTAGCCTCGGGCCTCATTCAGAGGCAGCTGAGAGAGAACCCTCAGGAAACCATGCCACCTACCTGGCCAGCAGGGAGCAGGCAGGACCGAGGCCAGGGGCTCAGAGAAGGCTGAGGAGCTCTGTGAGTCCCCACCCTGGGTACTCAATCAAGCCCCCAACAGACCCTGCAGGGCTGGGTAGGTCTGACCCCTGCATACCCTGACCCCACCTCTCCCTTGGCCACCTGGACCAGGGTAAGCCTGACCCAAGCTGGGCCTATGAGTCTCTCTCCTGGGAATGCAGAGTTGGGAAGGCACCTCTTTGCAGCCTGAAGGGCACGGGGACCTGGTGTGCCTGGGACCAGGCAGAATAATTGAGGAAAGTGAAGAGGTAATGAAAGGGTTGATAGGAGAGCCAAACAGAAGAACACCAAGGAAATCACATGGATGTGCACTGATGCATAAGGCAACCCCCGCATGTTCAGCTGTGTGCTGGTATCTGGGGCAGATACTAAACTACACAGGTCACATCCCTGCTCTGGAACCATAAGAACTGGGGAGACCACCGCATTGAGACTGGGCTTCCACAAAATCCCTGATCCCTGGTCCACAGCTTTCCTGGTGCACAGGATTCCCCTGCAGAGCTCCCAGGAACCCAGCAGCTACGACCCATGTGACAGCTGGCAGGACTTTAGAGGGCAACGAATGGCATCAGCGCTTTATCAGAGAAGGTTCCAAAATGAGGCCAAAAGGAGGAAGAGGACACTTCCAGGAGGGGGAACAGCCAGGCAGAGACCGAGGCGTGGCTGTGACAGTCCCCTCCTACCCCAGGTGCCACCGCCCACCGCACCCAGAGGAGCCCAGCACTCACAGGCTGGCCGGCCTTGAGCCAATGCCTTTCTGGGAGGGGCCGCCCGACCAGGATGATGCAGGGCAGGGACACGGGCTGCCCCTCCAGGACACGGACCGTGGGGGCGCTGCTGGCGATCTGTGGGGGGGCTGTGGGGAAAGGAGCTTGTGTCAGCCACGATAAGTTCCCTGGGTGGTCATCTGGGGGACAGAGGCACTTGCTCCCCTCTCCCTCCCCAGGGAACTGGGAGATGCATCAGAATTGGGAACCCTGAAGAGTCACAGGACCCTCAGGACACTGCCCAGGACACAGGGGTACAGGTGCTACTCTTGGGGAGTTTGGCTATGGACTCGTTTGTTCTAACAGATGGGCCAGGAGAGGCTCCCTGGAGGTGCCCATGGCCTTGCTGTGCCCCTGGGGAGCGCCTGCCTCCCACCTCCCACCTCCCACGGCTCTCAGATCCACCAGCGAACCATGACCAGTGACGACGAGCCGGGCCTCAGCCTGGACCTTGCCAAAGACATTTCGAGCTTCACAGACATACAGGGCCTGGTCTTCTGGGGCCACACCTGAGGGACATGAGAGAGACAAGTGTGACTGCCAGGGCACCCCACAGCCACAGCCCCCGCAGGCTCCAGCCCCCCAGTGCAGAGAGAGTCCTTGGCACAGCCTGGGCTTGCGAGGTTCAGGAGGGAAGGCTGGGATGGCAGACGGGGAAGGGGTGAGGGACACAGCTGGACCCTGGAAGGGTGAGAAAGCCTCAGTCTGCTCATCTGTGAAATGGAGGTAATTGGCCTGTACCTTGTAGTGTGATAGGGAGGGGTTGACAACGTGCCCACCTCGGGCCTGGCGTGTGGTCAAGTGGGTGGTGGGTAGCTATAGTGGTAATTGTGCTAATCATCACAGCTTACACGTGTGTGACAGTTAGCATGTGGCAAGAACTGTGCTAAGCACTCCGTGCAGATGATCCACACAGCAGCCCCATAAAGTGGCTTTAATCAGCCGAGCAGGTAGTAAGTTTCAGTCATTGATCATGACCAGGACCGGAAGAGTGGAATGACTTGGCCAGAGCCACCCAGCCAAACAAAGTATAACCCCGCGTCGGCCTGCTCCATGGTCAGCACTGGGGGTCAGGGTCCTGCTCCCGGCCACCCGGCCTGGGGGTTTAGGGTATCAGAAGCCATCCCGTCTCCCTGCCCACCCTGCCCCAGCCTCAATCTCTTACTTTCAAAGAACAGCATTCCCGAGTCCAGCTGCCGAGTTCTGTTGCCCTGCTGGGGCCCCAGCCTGGACCCCAGGGACTGACCATCTCCACGGCGCCAGATGACTGTTGGGGGCGGGCGGCCCGTGGCCCGGCATGCCAGGAGGGCACTACTCCCCAACTCCACAGTGACGTTCCGGGGCACCTCCGTCAGCCGGGGTGCATCTGCGGGGAGGAGACCCGTCAACCCTGCCTGGAGGCTGGACCTGCTCAGCGGCCTCTCCTAGAGGACTGCCTCCCTCCTCCCCAACCCCCATACCATTGCCCTTGCGAACCTAGGGACCGACTCCTGCCCAGGGCTCCAGGGTCAGCCTGAGCTGAGTGGCATCCACCCCTGGAGAGCTCTTGGGATGAGGCAGAGGGAGTGACTCGTGGGATGGTACGTGGGGTCTCAGGGGCCTGGCTTGACCCCAGAGGTGCAGGGAAGCGACATGCCCACTTCTGGCTGCGATGCTTCTCAGAAAACCCCTCCAAGGGGCTGCAAGATGTGTTTCTAAGTCTGATTGTGACCCACTCATATAGGAGCTGAGGGCGAGCCTTCACTTCTACCCCTGCATCCCCTCTCCTACCCCTCCCCTCCTCCTGGGCCACAGGGGTTTCCTCTTGGGGGGTCCTGAGCTTCCCTCTGATGCTTAATCCCCTGGCCTGAGCCGGGACCACTTCTGCAGAGGAGAGCACGGCCAGCGGGGCCTGGCTGGACTCAGCTGCCATTTCCACAGCCCCTTCTGTGGCCACCACCCCAAACAGCCAGCATCACGGGGATGACAGGTCTTCTTCACCCTCTTCTCTACAGCTTGCCCTGTTGGCTGAACTGTTTTGTAAAGAGCATGTCAAACACCACCACAGAATTAAAACTTGTTTATTATAAATAACATGACCCTAACATTAGGGTCTGAACTGGGCCACCTGGGAGTGAAAAGGGGCTGCATGAATAGTGACCCCAGGACAATTGGCTAAACAAGGGCTGTCCTGGTCACCAGGAGTTATAAGACATTCTAATACATACACGAAGCATGGAAATTCTCCTAATTCTTGCTGCACACACCCCAGATCCCACACCCTTCCCTAAGGTAACCACCGTAATAGCTCGCAGTATTTCTTCCAAATCTTTTTTTTTCCTAAGCATCATCTGACTTTTATAATCAGAAGCAGAAAAAAAGAATCAAGTTATTTCCCAAAACAGAAACTCAAGATCTTGTCTCTCCTTCAGCGGGCCAGGAGCAGCTCCAAGCCAAGTGGGTCCAGGTCTCTCCCTCCACAGCCTCTGGGCACTGTCCTCAGGTCCTTGACCCCAGGCAGGCCCCTGCAGCAGGGAGATCCCTGGCCTTTTCGTTTTGTTTTTCTTTTAACCCTTTGAGTCTGGCATCATGGAAAAGCGTCTGCCTCTTTGTTCTTTCCATCTGTCCCCAGAAATATCCTTCATCCATCCAAATCATGACATCAAATTTCCCTCCTGGCCTTGGGGATTAGGGAAGTTCCAGGGAGATAAAAACACAATTTGGAAAATTACTGTGAGGAGGAAGACGGTCTTGGACCCAACCTCCAGACACCACCCTTTCTCATCGGGGCCTGGCAGTCGCCAAAGCTCACAATCCCAGAATCCCAGAAAGCCTTTGCTTGGGCTCGCCCTAGACAAGGTCACGGTTCCTGCAGAGCCCTGGCCCCCAGGGGTACAGCTTTGCCACAGGGCCCCACCTGCCCTGAGCAGAACACCCCAACAGCCTACCTTCCCCAGCTGCACCGAGCCCGACTGCAGAGCCCAGCTCCAGCCTCCATAAGAAAACATAGAAAATCATATTTCATTACTGCACTGGCACAGACATGCACGATGCAGGCCGGATTTGTCTTTATCTATTCACTGTTGGTCATCTTTTTCTTCTGATTTTAAAAGAAATCAAAATCAGAAAAGCGACCTGGACCCCTACAGGTGCGGGGCCTTCTGCCTGTGCCTGCTGTGCCCGATGGAGAATTCGCCTCGCCATTGTCCCCTCGTCACACAGCCTGGCTCATTTCTCCCCAGCTCCCCTCCCCCAAGGCTGGCCAGAGGATTGCTAGTGTCCATAACAGCACATCTCCTCGTTCCCCGGTCGGACCCTGGCAACCAGGAGCTTCCAGGCTGGGACTAAGAAGCAGAGACTGAAATGAGAGAACAGAAAGAGGACGCATATCCATTTAGGCCGGGCACGGTGGCTCAGCCTGTGATCCCAGCACTTTGGAAGGCCAAGGTAGGTGAATCACCTGAGGTCAGGAGTTCAAGACCAGCCTGGCCAACATGGTGAAACCCCATCTCTACAAAAAATACAAAAATTAGCCAGGAATGGTGGTGTGTACCTGTAATCCCTGCTACTTGGGAGGCTGAGGCAGGAGAATCACTTGAACCCAGGAGGCAGAGGTTGCAGTGACCCAAGGTCGCGCCATTGCACTCCAGCCTGGGCAATAAAGCGAGATTCCCTCTCAGGGAAAAAAAAAAAAAAAATGACACACATCCATTTAGAGAGGAATCAAGTAAAGCACAGACCACAGGTCAGGGCACTGAACTCAGGAGGGGGTGCCACACACAGGCCACAAGCCCTGTGACCAGTCACACCTCACCAGGCCCTGGTCAGCTCAGCCAACCTGGACACAGGTTTTGGGGAAGGATGCCCACGTGCATTGATTATTTATTCCACGCAAGCCCTGAGTGAAGCGCATTCTCAGGAAGCCTCTCAGAGGCCCTATGAGCACAGCTCCTCTACCACCCTCCCTTTTCACAGATGTGGAAAGACAGACTCTAAGAGGTAAATAATGCAGGCAAGTATCAGCGGACCTGGGCATGGAGCCAGGACTCCTGACTGGCACATGCCAGACCTGGAAGATGACGCACCAGCGCCTCACAGGCTGGTCTGCAAGTGCAGGCCCTCCTGGCACAGAGGAGGAGGCTGCCTCCCTTCCTATGCCCCAGACGCTACCAGGAAGCCACCTCCAGCTCAACAGCTGGAAGCAGGCACAGTGTACATCCGTTCCTGACCTCTGCCAGCCCGGCCAGGAAGGCTGGACCACAGCTGCCATGCAGATGGGTGGGAAATTCCATTTCCCACCACCGCTGCCAGACCAGCTCCCCCTAGACCCACAGGTGCTGGGCCATTGTCCATCCCTTCCCTGACCTAAAGTTAAGGCCAGAGGCCACTGGTAGCCCAGCCACAGTGGAAACATCTGAACATACTGCCCTCCTCCTGAAAACCTCTAGCCACCCCGTCAGGGCACAGCCCAAACTCCTCTGCATCTCCCCAGGCCAGAAGTGACGGGTACCAGGTGGCAGCTATCCTGCCGCCCCCTCCACACCCTCTCTGCCTCACTTCTCTTGCCATGGGGAGGGCTGCACATGCTGTTCCCTTTGCCTGGAACACTGTTCCCCAGCTCATCATCTTTCTGGCTGCTTCTGGTTTCAGTTTAGATGTCACCTCCTCCAAGAAGTCTTCCTGGTCCCCAGCACTGCATTAGCCTTCTCTGGGCACCCACAGCCCCTGAGGATGCAACCTTCCAGCCACTTGGTGCCCTGTGTGTGCTAACTGCCTGTCCTCTGTTCTCTCTCCCTGACCTCATAAGCAACGCAAAGGCTGATACTGTGTCTCACCTGCCCTATGTCCCCAGCACAAGGCCTGGCACAAAAGCACCTGGTGACCCTGTGTTGGAGGAATGGATGATGGAGCAAGTGAAGGAAGGCTAAGAGCACCCCAAGCCTGAGAGGATCTCAACCCTGAGGCCGCACAAACCCTGAGGCCAGACCCTCCTACCTAGGCCCACTCCAGCCACAGCCCAGCCCGCCTTCAGCCTCCTCAGCCGCCCCACCCAGCCCTGGCCCAGCCTGGCCCATTCAGCCCAGACCAGCACATTCTCGATTGTCTGCGCTTCTCTAGAACTCCAGCACCTGCTTCTCTCGCCATGGCCTCAACAAACACTCGGAGCCTGATCTGTCCCAGCTCCGTATGCCAAGAAGCTGTGCCCACAGCTTCCAAGCAAGTCCCAGTGCCCAGAACCCTGACCTGGGACTGGGACATCCTGGAAGTCACAGCCAAGGCCACATGCTGGCCACCGGGGAACTCAGACCCCACATCTGCAACAAGTGGATGATCACCCCCTTCCCCATCTACGGAGCAATCGCTATGGGCCCAACCCTGTGCTAACAGGCTTGGTTTCACTGAATCCTCACAGCAACCCAAGGAGGGGAGTAGTGCGGTCAGCCTCACTTTACAGATGGGAAACTGAGGCTCCTTGAAAAGACCAAAGCACATAGGTGGGGACAGACAAGACTGGAACTTATGTCTCATCCTGAGCTGAACCAAACTGTTGGCGGTGGGCCTCCAAGCTGGTTGCAGTGATCCCTGCCTACTGGTATTAACACCTTTGGATATCCCCTCTCACACACACTGCACCAGGGTCGCTCTGTGGGACGAGTAGAATAGAGCAGAAGCAATGGCCTGTTACTTCCAAGACTGTGGCTTCTCTCTGAGATTCTCTCCCATGTGTAAGCCTGGAGTGGATCCCCTAGGCCCAGGCAAATGTTAAGATGACTGCAGCCCCAGCCAACATACTGATTTTAATCTCAGGATGGACCCTGAGCCAGAATTACCCAGCCAGGCCACTTTCAGATTCTTGATCCTCAGACTGTGATATAATAAATACTTACTGTTTAAGCTACAAAATTTGGGGGCTACTTGTTACCCAGCAAGAGCTAACACATGCACCACCTCCCCTGGACTTCCCTTGTCCCCACACGCTCAGATCCGCATGATGCAATCCATACTGGCAACTTGTGTGGAAGAGTTTCCCCTCCCTGCTCAGAAGCAGGGCAGAGTGCTGGGAAAGGAGAAGGAGAAGGGGAAGGGGAGACAAAGTGTACACTCACGTCCAACCACCAGCTGGATTTCTGCAGAGGCGTCATCACCCAACTCATTGACAGCCCGGCAGGTGTAGACGCCAGCATCCCTCTCCTGAGCTGCTGGGATCCGCAGCTTCCCAGAACTGGAGCCCTCAGGGGCCAGGATCATCTCAAGACCCCCTGAACCAAAGAGGAGAAAGCATCAGGCCCATGTCCCTGGTACCATGGAGGCCAGGGTGGGAGGCTGCTCGAGCCTGAACCTGAGCTCCTGCAGCTCCACAAGGTTGGGGCTTGGGGGACAGTGGGTGGAGGCAGTTTTCAGCTCCAAAGTCAGGACTCCTGGGTCCAGTCCTGCAAGGGGCTTGGGTCTTCCCTAAGCCCCTCTGTTGAAGAGGATTGGGGGTAAGCCAGGCCCTACATGTCAGGCTCATGACCCAAGAACTCCAGCCTGAACCTCCCAGCTGGTCCCCACCCCACCGCACAGGTCTACGGGTCTGGATCTACTCTGGGAGGGATCTGGGTAGCCCTGAGCCCTCCCTCATTTTTCTTCTTCTTTCTTTTTGTTTTTGTTTTTGTTGTGAAACAGAGTCTCACTCTGTCGCCCAGGATGGAGTGCAGTGTTGCAATCTCAGCTTACTGCAGCTGTCTCCTGGGTTCAAGTGATTCTCCTGCCTCAGCCTCCCGAGTAGCTGGGATTGCAGGCACATGCCACCACACTTGGCTAATTTTTTGCAATTTTAGTAGAGATAGGGTTTCATCATGTTGACCAGGCTGGTCTCAAACTCCTGACCTCAAGTGATCCGCCCGCCTCGGCCTCCCAAAGTGCTGGGGTTATAGGCGTGAGTCACCGTGCCCGGCCCCTCCCTCATGTTTCTTGCCTGACTTCCCTCCACCCCTGATTCTGACCCCCTTTTAAATGTAATTTTTATTTTATTTATTGTAGTAAAATATACACAATCCGAAGCATTTCTAGGTGTGCAGCCAGCTGAGTGGCATCAGTACACTCACACCACTGCATGCCCATCACTGGCCTCCACAGAAATATCTGCATCTCCCCAAACTGAAACTCCTCATCTATTAAACTTAACTCCCCATGTTCTCTTCTCTCCAGTCCCTGGCAAACACCATTCCATTTTTTGCCTCCATGAATTTGATGTCTCTAGGGAACTCACGTAAGTGGAATCAGAGAATATTTGTCTTTCTGTGTCTGGCTGATTTCACCTAGAATAGCATCCACCTAACAGGACATCCAGGTAGCATGTGTGAGAATCTCCTTCCCTCCAAAGATGGAAGAGTATTTCATGGTAAGGCTTCCTTTCCAAGAGGGGCTCTAGGGCTGGGTTGATGGGGCTCTTGGCCAGAATATGCACTGAGGAAGGAGTCCAGAAGCCTCTGCCACCCACTTGCTCGTGACCCTAAACAAAATGCTCAACTCTGAGCTACCACCACCTGCCCCGCCTATCTCAGAGTCAGAGTGAGGCTCTGACGAGGTCTCAGGCAGGTGCTGCAAGAAATAGAGCACAGTCAGGTGGGAGGGGCCGGTATTGCTGACCCCGCTTGACCCTTGAGAGGAAGCCCAGCATACAGTTCCCAGAAAGACCCAGTGCGACCCCAGGACCTGTCCCTCAAACTCCAGCCTGGCAACAGGGACTATGAAAACACTCTGCCCGTGACCTCAGGGTCTCAGGACAACCCTGTCATCATTACCATCATTTTCAAATAATCACATCGTCATCAGCACTGTCACTAAGAATGTCAAGCGCAGCCCATGTGCCACACTTGTTCTAAAACCTTTGCACATGTGGCCAGGCGCAGTGGCTCACGTCTGTCATCCCAGTATTTTGGGAGGCCGAGGTGGGAGGATCACTTGAGGTCAGGAGTTGAAGACCAGCCTGTCCAATATGGTGAAACCCTATCTTTACTACAAATACAAAAATTAGCCAGAACTGGTGGCACACGCCTGTAATTCCAGCTACTCAGGAGGCTGAGGCGCGAGAATCTCTTGAACCCAGGAGTTGGAGGCTGCAGTGAGCTGAGACTGCACCACGGCATTCTAGCCTGGGTGACAAAGTGAGACTCTGTCTCAAAGAAATAAATAAAACCAAAAAATAAAAAATAAAACCTCTGCTCATATGGATTCATTTAATCCTACGCAACCAAACTACCTCTGATTTTTCAGATGAGGAAACTGAGGCTCAGAGATGCTAGGTCACTTGCCCAAAGTCTCCCAGGGAAGCCGGAATTCAAATCTGGGTCTGGCTCAGTGCTGCTCTGAACACCTACATCAGCTGTGTCATCACAGGCTGGGGGTAAGCGTCAGGGGACTGGGACTCACCAGCTCCAGCACAGGCTGGGGGCGAGGGTGGGGGGCGCCAGAACACCAGATCTCCCAGACTCCTCATTCAGAACACCCCTTCCCCCCTGCTCCCTTCTTTCTGGAAAGCTGCCCCTTCAGGGCCCCAGTGGGACAGTTCCAGGGCCGCTCCCCACCCACACACCTCGATACCAGATGACTCGGGGCGGGGGAACCCCGGACACCTCACACACCAGCACAGCCTCCTCCCCAACAGCAGCCAGCACCACGGCGTGTACAGCAGAGACCAACGGTGGGTCTGCGTGGGGAAGAGATGCGGAATTTGGGAACCAACCTTCAAAGGTCATAAAGCACAGCCTCAGGGAGCCCTCTCCCCCATCCCAACCATGCCCTACTCTTGCCACACCAGCCTCCTTGCCACCCCTGGAGCACCCCAGGCTCAATATCCCTCCAGGTCCCTCCACCTGCGATGCTGTTCCCATAGTGACCCAATGGTAAGGGTTGCTCAGAGAGGTCGTGACCAAGTCCTGGACATGGCAGCCACTTCCCTCTCGCCTCCAGCGCACATCCCTCCCTCGCACCAGCCGGCTCCCTGTTCTTCGCAGCATCTTCAGCATCGGGAAACATCCCACTGGCCTATGTGTGCCTCCTGCTTAGAATACAAGCTCCACCCAACAGGGACCGCATGTTCACTGCTGTGCCCCCAGTGCGGGACACAGATAAACGCTCCATAAATACTGATGGACAGCAGCAGGGGCGGGAGAAGGGAAGGAGGGAGGCGAGGAAGGAAGCCCCTCTCCTGCGATGCTATGCTCGTGGCCTGGGTACCTGTGTAGTAGAGGGTGACCGTCTCCTGGTCCGTGCCAACCTCATTAGTGGCCTGGCAGCTGTAATTCCCAGCATCCTCTGCGGCTACCCCCTGAATAATCAGGGTTCCCTGTGCGTCCACATGGATTCTGGAGTTGTGCCATAAAAACACATTGGATCACACAAGGGGTTGCTCCACAGTCGTCATTAATAACAAATTAATGAACAATGCCACTAGCAATGACCTTTCTGTACTGACAGCTTGCTCTGGGCCTCTGCTAAGCACTTTATGTACATGTAATTCACGAGGCTCAGGGAGGTAAGATGACTTGCCCAAGGTCACACAGCCTGAATGGTGGGGCCGGATTCGGGAGCAGGTCCGCACAGCCTGAATGGTAGGGGTGGGACTTGCCCAAGGTCACACAGCCTGAATAGTGGGGCCGGATTCGGAAGCAGGTCCGCACAGCCTGAATGGTAGGGGTGGGACTTGCCCAATGTCACACAGCCTGAATGGCGGGGATACGATTCGGGAGCAGGTCCGCACAGCCTGAGCCCCTGACCACTGAGCCCACACGGTGGCATCATTGCTATGTTTCCAAAGTGATCTCACTCTTGAGTCTGGAATGATCCCAGGAGGAAGGAAGGCAGATGTTACTTCTCTATTTACAGGTCGGAAGGCCAAGGCTCAGAGAGGCCCCTGGGAGTCCTGTCCACCTGCTGCGAGTCCCCGAGATCTGTGTTCTGGGCCCCTCACCTGCTGTCCTCTTGTAGGGCTTGGCCCTCACGGCTCCAGGAGATGTGGGGTATGGGGTACCCAGAGGCTGAGCAGCTGACCTTCACCTCCACACCTTGGGAGAAGTGCTGGGAGCTGGTGTGGATGCTGACCTGCGGGGCCTCTGTGACCCAAAAAGTGGATAGGTGAGAATGAGCGTATCAGAGCAGCTGTTCTATCTCAGGCACCCAGCCCCGGGCCCTTCCCCTCCCATAGCCACAGATGCAAGACAAAGGAAGCAAAGATCCCCAAAGGGCTTCAATCCCCCGGGGGTGGCTTCTCTGGGAACTGGGTAGACCAGGTGGCCACCAGGCACATCCCCAGGCCACATGGAGGCTGATTTTCCAACAATCCGAGCCTGGAGCCCTGTGCTCCTGGAAGCTGGGGAGCTTTAGGGAGATGTCAGGCAGCTGCCAGGGCTGGGGATGGCTCATGTCTCCAGTAACTTTGAGGCTGACCCCAAGGCCTGCCCTACTGTTGGCCCCAATCTTAGGTTCTAACCTGGCCTTTTGGAAACTCAGAAAGTAGGCTGGTCAGACTCAAATAGAGCTCACAGGGCCCTAGCATCTAGAAACAGTAAACACAGCTCTCCCACACTGGTGGCACACACACTAGTGGATCCCCTCCTTCCTGTAGAGCCCGGACACAGCCTCAGAATCCTCCCCGACACACTCCAGCAGCCACTCAAGAGCCGCTGGCTCAAGAAAGAACACTTGTTCAACATGCTCGTTTTTATACTTGGGAAGAAGGCTCTGCCTAGATTCTAGGTAGACCCGAGGCCTCACCCAGATCTGAAAACTCCTAGATGGGTGCTCTTGGCATGGCCTCCTCCACCCCCATCCAGTCAGTTCTGCCAAACACATCTGATCTCTGAGCTCCCACAAGGTTCCAGTATTCGGTCCCTGCCCCACATATTGGGCAGGGTGCAGTGGGGAGTGGGGAACAATGGAGGGGCTTGATGACATGAAAAACGGACATGACACAGTGAAATTGGCTTGGCCTAGAGCAGTAGAAACTTAAGTTAGATATTAGGAGGAACTTCCCAGCAGCGAGAGCCGTTAGACTTTGGCTAGGAGGCTAAACAATTCTCTCTCCCTGAAAGTTCAAAAAACACTGAAAGGGTTGCTATTGCCTGCCAGAGACAAGGTCTGGGGAGAGGGAGGGACTCACAGCTTCTGGGGTAAACACTAGGTCAAGTGCTAAACTGGGGGAGCAGCAGCAGAACAAGCCTCACCTCGCACCAGGAGCCAGACAGATGCCTTTGTGACCCCATTGGTGTTACTGGCCACACATTGGTACCTCCCACCGTCTGTGGGGACGATGTTGCTGACCTCCAGGGACAGGTCAGCCAGCTGGGTGACTCGGCCCGTCGAGGCTGGCAGGACTCGCCAGTCCCGGACCCACGTCAGGTTGTAGGGGGCCTCGCCTAGGACCCGGCAGGATAGGATGGCAGTCTCCCCTGGGGACACGGTCACATTGGAAGCAGGGACCAGCTGCGGTGGGGGGTCTGCAGGGACATGAGCACAGGAGGAAGCGAGGGGCTGAGGCAAAGGAGGGGTCATCGTGCAGGACACACCAGCCAGCAGCATGGGTGACCAGCATCCGCTCACCATCAGGCATCACCCCAGTGGGAGGTCATTCTCCCATCACCATTATACACCCCCCGGGGGCTGCATGACCCTCACCTGCTCTCCAAACAACAGCCAGTGTGAATGGCGTGCAGCAAGCCCGGCACCCCCCTCATGCCTCCCAACTGAAGACACCACGCTGGGAAATACAGCCTCGAAGTCTCCAGCCAGGGGAAGAGAGTCACGTGTTCACAACAACTCTCTGTACCAACAGCAGTGCTATTTATAGCAGCCAAATATGCCCCAAAGGAGGAAGGCGCTAAGCAAACTGCTATCTGGATAGCAAAAAGCCACAAGAAGTGGCGAGATCAGAGACTGCTGAACATAGAAAAAGGCCTGAAAGGAAGTAAATGCAATGGCAAAATGGAGGGACTACAAGTTACTTTGATCTTTTTGGTTGTTTATATTTTTCCAGCCTTCCTACTAGGAGCATGTGTAATTTCTAGCTGTCGATGTAGAGTGGCTGATCTTTCCACGCTTATGGGTTTTCTTCTCTACAAAGCAGCCTGCATTCATAATTTTAAAAATAAAGCCAATTTCATTTGGAGACAGTCTGTCGTGTTTCCAACCTCTCCAGCTCGATGGTGCCATCCTGGCCGGGACTTGGAGGCAGGAAGGGGTCCTGACCACGAGATAGACGGTGGCCCCTGAAAGATGAGCCCTAAGAAGTCAGAGTTGGGATGGAAGCTGGGCAGGGCAGGCAGACCCCAGTCAGGTCCTCAGCCTTCCTCCAGCTGAGACCCACAGGCCATTCTGGGGTGAAACAGCCCCAAATGAGGGACAGCAGGCAGGTGGCAGCCTGGGCAGCCAGACTCAGAATGACAGACAGTCCCAGCAGCTGGCTGGAGACTTGCCGGGAGGAAATCCGAGAGGGGAGAACCCAGGAAGAGGGTAAGGAAGGGGTACATGGAGGGGCCCCAAGGGACAGACCTGTGATGACAATCTGGGCCTTTGCTCGCCCGGCCCCAGCCCTGCTGACGGCTGTGCACTCATACGTCCCCTCCTCAGCCTTGGAGGCCCTCGAGATCTCCCAGCTGCTGTTTCCTGACTCCCTGCAAACAGGGCACGGCAGGAAGTGTGCAGTCACCCTGACTCCAGGCAGGGTGCCCCTGGCCTCATTTGCCCCTCAGGGACCTAGTCCCCTGAATCCTGCCCAAAGGAGTGACCCCAGTTCCTCTGTGAGATGCCGTAAGGAGAGGTACACAGCCAGGGACATGGAAATTCTACAACATGCTGTGTGACTTGCAGCCAGGCCCTTCCTCTCTCTGAGTCCTGGGCTCTCATCCTTCCTCCCCTGAGGCCCATGGCTGGGCCCCGCATGGGTTGAGTTTTCTGGGAGCTGAGGAAGATCCCCCGCTCCTTCACGAGCTGATGGCCCAACAGCGGTGGGAGTCCTGGGGACAAACTCTTCTCCATTCCTGGCTGCACTGGAAGTCCCAGGTTGGGCTGCCCAGGAGGACAATGACAGAGACCAGGATCCCTCTCCTGCCACCCGCTCCCCTGAGATCCCTCCAGGGCCTCAGCAACCAGGAGTCCTGTGACCAGGGAAAATCAGCTGCCATGGGCCACTCACTGCAAGTGCCTCTCTTCGCCCAGCCTGGCTTCACCCCGCCGCAGCTGCAGCCGGAAGGGAAGGGCGCTGTGCACGGAACAGGAGACCAGCAGGGGCTGCTGCAGGTAGCCATGGATCCTGGGCGCCATGCTGACCAGGGGAGCGCCTGGGGGTGGGGACCAGGACTCAGAACACCGCCCCACCACCCCCTTGCCACACCCGGTGACACAGAGACCCGCAGGGACGCACCAGCATCCAGGAGGCCAGGATTCAACCCCTGGTTCCGCCATTTGGTGGTCACCTCTCTAAGCCTCAGTTTTTACCTCTACAAAATGGGAGTGATCATGGTACCATCTGGATCATGTTGTCCTGAGGAGCTGGCGAGAAGAGGTGCATGGAGACCTCGTGGCACAATATATGTGGCTCCACCAGCTCCACCAGCGCCCCTTGGCACAGCTCCTGGGGCTTTTGTAGGTTATGAGATTGTTGAATACAAGGCTGGCCAGCCTGCACCAGACCCTTCTGCTGCACCGTCTAAAATCTGATGAAATGCTACCAACCAGGATTAGGCTTCCCGGGGGTATGGGTGGGTTTGCGCAGTTGCTCCTCTGCCTGGAACATCAGTTTTATACAAGTTTATTGGAAGGAAATCTTTTCATTTAAAAATGAGCATAGCTGGAGGATGGCTATAAATGCAAAATTCACACGCATTTTTGAGATAAAACCAGAGACTTCAATGAAATCTCATAGCTTGTAATGAGCCCCACGGGACCCCTATCAGACGCCACTGCCCCCCGGCCTGAGCTTGGTCTTGGAGTGACACAGTCTCTTCCCTTGGCTACTGGAATTACTTCAAAGGAGAAGTCTGAGAAACTGCCCCACAGGGTCAGCCATGGCCCATCAGAGCTGGGTGCCCCCTGGCAGGGGCTCAACCTTTATGTCACCGTCTCCCCATCCCCACCAGCAGAGGAGCCTGGCAGAGATGCTCCGGGGGTGAGACAATGCACTAGACCTCCTCGGGGCCCGGGCTGGGGATGAGCAGGAGGCGGTGACATCATGCTCCAGGCTCCCTGCCACGACTGTCCTGAGGGGGAGGGGTGTCCAACCACCCAGCCACGTCCTCGGCTGTGTGCAAAGCAGCCGCCGCTCACCCATGCACCCTGGGAGTCTATGCCAAGCCAGCTCCCCGCTTCCATGAGCTGAAAGGGACTGCAAGTCCACCTTCATCTCTCCTAACCCAGAGCCACCTGCTGCAAGGCAAAATCCCAGCCTCCTGGACCTGGAGGTCGGGGAAGGAAGCAAAAATCCAAACTGCGTCCCTCCCCGAACTTCAATCTAGAGCTGAGAGAGAACAAAAGTCAGAGCTAAACTGCAAACTTTTGGATTCATCTGAAAGAACAGGGGACAGAAAATAGAGGCTGTTATTCCCCTTGCTGAAATTCCTTCCTGAAAGTTCCTCCTCAAGGCTGCAAAGGTCAAGGAAAGAGAGGCCCAGGAGGCGCAGCAGGGGAGTGGAAGCTGGGAGGCTGGAAAGAAGAGGTCTCCAGCTCTCCTGCCCAGCCCTGCCCTGCCCCACCCAGGGGCACCACAGGCACCATGGGCACAACGGGCACCATGGCCAGCCTCAAGAGCTGGCCCTTCTTCCCCCCACACCCCACATCCCTATTTGATGTGGACAGACGAGGATGCCTCTCATTGAGATCCCCCACAAAGAAGTGCCAGAATGTCGATGACATCCACCTTTGTAAGCTCCTCTCAGGCCACCTCCAGGGGAGGGAGACAGTGGGCCAGAGAAAGGCAATGAAGCCAGCAAGGGTCCAGATGTCCAGTGCCCTAGACATCCCTGCTAGGACCAGAGGCAGACCTGGAAGGCCAAAGATCCACCCTGCCCCCAGGAGCTTCCAGCCTGAACAGTGAGACCTCAGGGACACAAGGGAAACCAGCAAAAAGCCACACATATGGGGACCAACACAACATGGCCAAAGATTTGACAACAAAATGACGTGTTCCTGCAATGATGCAGTGGTAACAGCAGCTGCCACACCAGAGGGCCCTTGCCCGCAAATGGATGCATCCTGCATGCAGCCTCTGAAGACCCAAATGCTGTCTTGTGTGCATTAGCCTAGATACCACCAGGGCAGCCCTGTGAGGCAGGTGCGTTCAGTTTCCTTATCTATGAAGTAGGGCATATCTCAGAAAAGCTGTAAGCATCAGTGAGCTAGCACATGGCAGGAGCCTGGCCCAGGACTGGCCCATGGAAAGTATCCAAATGGTGACTAGGATGATTGTGATTATGACAGTGATTGTGATTATGGGAGAGCAAATGCCCATGTCTGCCCTGCCCACTGCTGTATCTACAGTGCCTAGCACCATGAATCACACATAGGAGACACTCAAAATGAATGCTGAATAGATGGATGAATGCATGGGCGGACAGGTGGGTGGATGGATGGGTAGATAGATGGATAAATACATAGGTAGATAGGTAAATTAATAGTGAATGGGTGGGTGGATGGATGAGTGAGTAAATGGGTGAATGGATGGATGAATGGATAGATGGGTGGGTGGGTGGATGCATGAATGGGTGAGTGAATGAATGGGGGGATGGGTGAGTGAATGGTGGAGGGGGTGGGTGAGTGAATGAATGGGTGGATGGGTGAATGGGTAGATGGATGGATGGATAGTGAGTAAATGGATGAGTGGATGACTTTGTTCTAATCCTTGAGCTGAGAGCCACATTTGAAGCATCTTAGTATTTAACATAATGCCTTATAGGGAATAGCTGTCCACAGAAGCTTAATGAACAACATTTTCTAATCTAATTTAATCTAATACAGTCAGGGAAGGCTCCAGGAAGAAATGAGACTCTGAGCGAGCCAGGGAACTGGAGGACAAAAGAGCCAACCACTCACCTGGGGCCACCCCACTGTAGGATACTCCAGAGACACGAAGGAGGGGGTTTCCCTCATGGTCCTTGCCCTTCACCTTGAGGTAGAACCGTTCCTTGGGGGTGTGGAAGGGTGGCCCGCCCCACAGCTCGTAGGTGGAGCCATTGGAGAGGGGCTTCATGGGCAGGGTCAGGAGGGGCTTCCCTGAGCTGTGTGCCAGTTCCACCGAGTCTAAGTGGCCAGGTGCCTGCAGGCCCGTGGAATTGATCACCAGGGAGACGGGGACCCCTGCAGAGAGGGTAGAACAAGGTGCTGGTGTAAGTGTCTGGCTCTGTGATCCCCCTCAAGTAGGATCCCTTGAACCACACCCCAGGGGTCCCGCTTGCCTGGCCCTCCCTACCTGGTCTCTCCTTCCCTACATACCCGCGTGCTGACCAACGCTGGGGGTGGGATAGGTAGAGAGGGACCCTTGTTACTGTCCGTGGTGCTGAAACATCACAATCGTCCAAACATGGCTTCCCAATGGCTGCATCCTCTCCCTCTGCACTGACTTGGAGTCCCATGGAGTAGAACTGTCCCCCACCCCATTAATTCTGGTGTGGGCCATAATCAGACAGGCTTCAGAGAATGGCCTCAGATAAAGCAAACACCAAGTTTGGGGACTCCAACTTCTGACCAGACTCTCCCATGCTCAGGTTGTTTGGTTTTCTTTTCTGTCTTGATGGAAATGTGATACTTTTCACACTATCCAAGAAGAGGCAGAACTGGAGTCAGATTTCATAATTTCTTTTTAAAATTTCTGTCATCTAGGCTAGATGCGATCACAGCTCACTGCAGCTTCACTCTTGGGCTCAGGCAATACTCCTACCTCAGCCTCCCAAGTAGCTGGGACTACAGGTATGCACCACTATGCCTGGTTAATTTTTTTAATTTCATAGAGATGTGGTCTTGCTGTGTTGCCCAGGCTGGTCTTGAACTCCTGGTCTCAAGAAATCCTCCCACCTTGGCCTCCCAAATGTTTATCTTTAAAAAAAATTATCTTGGCCTGGCACAGTGGCTCATGACTAATCCCAGAACTTTGGGAGGCTCAGGCAGGCAGATCACCTGAGGTCAGGAGTTCAAGACCAGCCTGGCCAATATGGTGAAACACTGGCTCTACTAAAAATACAAAAATTAGCCGAGTGTGGTGGTGCACACCTGTAATCCCAGCTGCTCAGAGGGCTGAGGCAGAGAATCGCTTGAATCCAGGAGGTGGAGGTTGCAGTGAGCAGAGATTGCACCACTGCACTCCTGCTTGGGTGACAGAGTGAGACTCCATCTCAAAAACAAAATTATCTTGGACATACATCTTTATCAAAAGCAGAAACCCAACAGGGTCACATGAGACCTCCTGTACCCATTTCCACTGGGGACAGGTCAGTTTTCAATCCCCACACCATTACTACATGTAGGATTTCTTTGCTCTCCTGGCTTAACAGTAGAATCAAAGTTTTCCTACTTCTTCCCTTTCTGCTATTGGCAAAACAAACAAACTGAGCAAACAGCCCTTTTCACTTTCGAGATATGACTCCTGGTTCTGGCAGGAAAACCGGCAAGGGCTGACAAGAATAACAAACATTAGAGAAGACAGACTCAAAGGAAAGCCCTCAAGATCTGGCTTGCACCATTTTTGGTCACTATTCAGGGTCCAGAGTCAGCCTGACCTGAACCAGGCTCCTCCCAGGAGCAGCTGAGCTGAGCTGGTCCTCGAAAAAGTCTCCAAATGGCTCCATGGCAGGGACCATATTTTCCAAACTATAAATTGAGACCTTTGATCTGGCCACCAGATGGTATTTTCTGGCATGTAGCTCAGGCATCCTGCGCCAGAAGCCTGCGTCGGGGCCCAGGCTTCTCCAGAGGAACTGTAGCAGGCATGCAGGCATCCTCAGACCCTGGTGGGTGGCTTCCAATTGGAAGCCTGTGCCTCCACCTTCAAAGTCCTCCCAGGCTCCTGCAACCTTCCTCAGTCTTGGGGCACCCAAATGTCCCCCAGGACATTCCTTCCTTTGGAGTAAGGTACTGCTCTCCTTTTTGGTAGCTGTCAGCTCGCTGGCACCTGTTCTTTCATTGAATTAGCCTGCTGTTTGCTGGAACACTGAAGAAGTAGGACTCTAGGCAGACAGGTTTTGACAAAAAGAAAGGAGGTGTGAACTCGGTAACAAAGGCCACAGTGTCAATGTCCTCCAGGACACTGACTTTGGAGGCAGGGAGGATGATCTACAGGTAAATGTCACAATGTCGCCTGGGCTGGCGCTGGTGGAAAGCTGGCCTGGAAGCTCGGTCTACATCGCTGTGGTCTGAGAGCACGGCCCCACTTAGCCTCCACAGGGTCCCTTCCACGGTCACACGCAGCCAAGCGTTCCCCCTACACCTCCTCCACCACCTCCCAAAGCCAAGCCCCAGGTCTTCAGAGGCAGCTCAGCACTGTCTGCAGGTTGAGGGTGCTGTACCTTGCAAGGGCCATTCGAGGGTGTGGTTGAGGTCCAGGGAGGGCTGAGTGGAGAAGCCGGCTCGGAAGTCAATGTTGCTGACACCTGTGATCCTCACTGAATGGCGGCCACTGCTATAGATCTAGCACAGGCCCAGATCTCACGTCACCAGAGGCTGGGACCCCAGCACTCCAGCTTAGGGCAGGAGGTGCCCAACCTGACCCAGCCCTGCATCAGCAGCTGAAATCCTCCTGCTTTTGTAGACACAGGGGCAACTGACCTGCTCCCAGGGGGCCCAGCACCATGCTCCCCAAATGAAGGAGCTGAAGCCCCAGTTTACAACCCCAACCTGAGCGGCACTCTTGAGGCTGCGCTGCCCTTCAGCTCACCTCAGCCCCTGCAGGCCCTGTCTGTCTCCCTGCATGTCTAACTCCCTGCCTTGCCCTCCCCACTGGCATTACAGCTCTTGGCTCTAAGGTGCTGAGAGTTTGAAAGGCAGGTGTTGACACTGTCACTTTACCTGCAGCGCCTAGCATGGTGCCTGCAGGTGCTCAGTTAATGTCCATCTGGTCACTGGGACCCCCCCACTCTTGCAGGGCAGCAGCCCGCTTACCCCAGGATGCTTTGTTGAGAGCCAAGCTGGCCTTCAGTTCCTGCCTCCCAGCCCCTCGTAGATTACAGCAGACCCCTCTCTTCCTGCCAGCCCTGTCCCACTGAGGCCTCCTATCAAAGTTCCTCTTGCTTCTTTACACATTCTTCACAGCTTGGTCAGGCACCTCTGAACCCTGAAGTCATTTCTCCAAGTCCTTCTTAAATGTTCCCAAACTAACCCAAACCACTCTACCTCTTCTCACTGGTACAAGGCAGAATGCCCTTCCTCTGTCCTTGACCCTTTACTTCTATTGATACAACCACATCACCACCCACACTCTAGCCATCCGCTTCCCGAGGCCTCAGGCTCCCCAGGGCAAGCAGAAGGAAGATGGTTCCAGTCCAGTGAAGCTGGTCCACCTTCTACTGCAACTCAGTACCTTACCTTGATGGACCACAGCCCAGGATGCTCAGGCTTAAAGGCTACAACCTTGGCCGAGTCAGGGATGTTGAGAAGCACGCTGAGGCCCTCGTCATCCTTCAGGATCCTCCCTGTGGAAGGGAAACCCCAAGGGCGGCTCAGTCCCTTTCCGGGGGATGGCAGGAGCCCTGCTTGTCTCCAGGAATCCACAGTGCCCCAAACACTAGCCTCAGTCTTCTCGGAACAGACAAAGGTCTAGGCGGTCCTCAGCCACCACCTCGCTCCATGCTCCACCCTCAGGGATTCCTGGGGCGGGTTGTGCACCTGACCTCTAGACCTGGGTGCTCATGACATCCTCAGAGCGCCATGCAGCCAGGTAACCTCATCCGAATCACACTGCCCCTGCCTCTGTTGACCCTGTTGAGTACTCAGCTCCGGCAGCCACAGCTTCCCATCTGTACGATGTGCTATGAGTTCTTACCACCATGAGAATCCACTGGGTACCATGGAAAAGGCTCAGGGAGGGCCTCACAATCCAGGGACCACCATTACTTTAACTCCCATCATTGGCTCCTACGGCCCTCCTGCTTCCTTGCACACCACGGGCACCCTCTCTCCACTTTCTGCCCGCCCCACGTCCCACATTTCCTTATTCCTGAAGCATCATGTCTAAAGCCATGCCACCCTTGGTCTCTTTCTTTGTCCCATCCTGGGCTTCTACCTCAGTCCTGGGGCCAAAGAGAAGGCCAGCCCCGAGGTGGTCCATACCCAGTGGATCCTGGACTTCAATCTCAGGCCCCGGCCCGCTCAACGAGATGGTGACTTCCTTCAGGCTTGGGTCAAAGGGGAGTCTCCATGTGTGCTCCCCCTCCTCCTCGTGGTCTGTGGACAGCAGGTGTACCTTGGAGGCCTGGATGGCTGACTCCACCCACTTCAGTACCTGGAGGTAAGTATGAGAAGCTGATGCCGGCAGGTGCCCACAATGTCTTCCCCCGCCCATGGATTTTAGGCAGCATACAGACTTTTCAGGCTGCCCAAGGCCACCCCATGCCCCATGTCCAACACTAGGCCTGATTCACACATTGTGACCCTCCTGGTTTCTATGGGCTCTAAGCTGTAAAGCCTGAATGGAAGCATTCTGAGGACTCAGCTCAGAGGGAAGGAGCAAGGGTGTGTCCCTCTGCTGGGAAGACTCTTCTCCACTTCTCCACCCAGCCTACTTCCACAACACCCATACTTCCTCCAGGAAGCCTTCTTGGTGCCTCATACACACAATGAACCTGGGGGACCTGGAAACTCCCCTAGACCCAAGTAGTTCATGACCGATCATCCCAGGGGCCTCCACCTATGTTCCCACCAGCACGCCACGTTCCCTAGACAGGACCAAGAAGCACTGCTGCAAAGACTTCACGTCTCTTCGCAATCCACTGAGGTGAGGAATTGCTGGATGGATTTTCATGATGTTGAGAAATCCTAAATCCTTGGATTCTGTAATTGCTTATTCATTCTAAAATCTTACATCTTTTGGACAAGTCCCACTGAGAATTAGATAAAAGGTAAGGACCCTCTGCCTGGGACACCATCCTACCCCTTAGGTACACATTTAGGGTATGATTTTAGGAGGTCCCCAAACTCCCTCAAAGATACTCCCTCTACCACAAACTGAACACAAACTTATTTAGTTTCTCCAAATCCTGACCAAGGCCTTCAAGCCCCTACGTTCTATGGTCCTGGGCACCTAAGCCGACCCAAGGTCACTGTGCCACTGCCTCCCACTGCCGGCTATGCTGGACCCCACCCCTCCCACAGGCAGCCCCCACCCACACATGCTGAGTTCTTTGCAGGAACACCCTGCCCCCTCATCGACCATCTTCTGGCTATTCTTCACCTCTCTGCTTGAAGAGGCCTCTCTAACCCTGAAAAGGTTCTGTTCTCTGGTACATACTACTTTACAGCAATCTGCACTCCATTCATTCACACTGACTGTATTTGGGCTTCTGATCCCTACCAGCCTGGGAGCTCTGTGGAGGCAGAGACCCTTGGCTGTGCCCATGTGTGTCTCAGCCCTGAGCTTGTTGCCAGGCACAGGATGGGTACTCAGGAAGCATCTGCCAGCTGTGTGAGTTCAGTAGGACATGTGTCTCCCAGGCAGAGCCATCAGACTGGCCTCAAGCCCACCTCTCAGACACCTCACTCCATGCCCCTCCTCTACCCAGCTCATGCCTCCTCCTTTGCAATAGCCAAGTCACCTAGGTACCAGCAAGGAAACCAAGAAAGAGGGAGAGGAAGGGAGCCCTGAAGCCTGGACTTTCTCTCTCCAGGCCAAGTTATCTCAAAGAGCGTCCATCCTGTGCAAACCCTAAAACTGAAATAAAATGAGCTCAACCATAAAGTTGGTACCATAACCACAGAGAAAAGAACAACTCCAAGTGAATTCTGAACCCACCAGCTCAACTATCCTTTCTCAGTGAAAGGACAAAAAGAACTGCAAAAAAAAAAAAAAAACCACACCCACACAAAACAAAACAAAACAAAAAACTTGAGTTAGTAGATTTAAGTCGGAAGAACTATCAGCTTGTGATTTTGAAATTATTTTATATGTCTTGTTGGATAAAGCAAATAAGATGTTAATATTTTCTGAATCAAGACTTTTTTTCTTATAAACAAATGTAAGAGAGAGCAGCAAGTATAAAATCAGATGAGGTAAGTAAAAGATCCACAATACGAAATTTGAATTGGAAATATCAGTATAAGCTCTCCAGACAGAGACAGATGATAGATTGCTAGGTAGGTAGGTAGGTAGGTAGACAGACAGACAGACAGAGCGACTGATCCAGAAGCAATGATGGCCAAAAATCTCGGTATCAATGATCACCACCAGTCCCCAGATCTTGGTTTCTGAACACCATTCCCCACTAGGATTCCTTGGAGAAATGGCTAATTCCAGGCCTGGGGCAGGCAATTTATAAGGTGAGCCTGGGATGATGGGTTATTCCATAAAACAAAGAAATGCTCAAAGACAAATAGGGACATATCAAAAGGACACAGGAACCAGCCCAAAAGAGACTAATAACTGTATACAGTTGAAACACATTGAATGACATAATCCATGTGCACATAACAGTACTCAAAAAGAGAAAGCAAAATTCAAAACAGTAAAACCTCCCCTGCCACTACTGAAGTGACTCCTTAATTGAAGAGAAAGAACTAAGTGTGGGCCAGGCGCAGTGGCTCACACCTGTGATCCCAGCACTTTGGGAGGCCGAGGCAGGCAGATCACGAGGTCAAGAGATGGAGACCATCCTGGCCAACATGGTGAAACCCCTTTCTACTAAAATACAAAAAAATTAGCTGGGCATGGTGGCACGCGCCTATAGTCCCAGCTACTCGGGAGGCTGAGGCAGGAGAATTGCTTGAAATCGGGAGGCGGGGGTTGCAGTGAACTGAGGTCACCACTGTACTTCAGTCTGGTGCCTGGTGACAGTGAGACCCTGTCTCAAAAAAAAAAAAAAAAAGAACTAAGTGTGATTCCATGCCTTTTCAATAGAAATCGTACTTCAGAGAAACCAAACCATCCATCACTTTTGATGCATAAAAGTTCTGCTTCTTGGAAGAATGCCCACTCATAGATGTGGGAGGAATGCTACAGTTAGGAAAGCATCATTTTGCAGCCCCTAGTGAAATCATCATTTCAGGAAAGAGTCCTCAGTGCAGGCTAAAACTATAAGATGAAAGGCTGATGGGAACTGGATGTCCGCACACAGCCAGAACGTGACCCTACAGGCCACTTGAGTCATAAAGGCAAAAGCACGCCCGACCACGCCGAGAGCTGGCTGTCGCCACCCTAACCCGGTCATCAAACTTATCATCAGCAATAGTAGATGCTCAGATATGATTTGCCTCCTGGTGATGCAACAGAAGACACACTCGGCACCAGCTAGGAAACATTCCTGCCAAAAAGGTCAGCCTTCATCGAATCAGGCCTTTGGACTCACCCAGTTTGGGGGAAACATAGGGGATTTAAAAAAAAGAGTTGGCCGGGCACAGTGGCTTACACGTGTAATCCCAGCACTTTGGGAGGCCGAGGCAGGTGGATCACCTGAGGTCAGGAGTTCGAGACCAGGATGACCAACATGGAGAAACCCCATCCCTACCAAAAATACAAAATTAACCGGGCATGGTGGCACATGCCTGTAATCTCGGCTACTGCGGAGGCTGAAACAGGAGAACTGCTTGAACCCAGGAGGCGGAGGTTGCAGTGAGCCGAGATCATGCTATTGCACTCCAGCCTGGGCAACAAGAGTGAAACTCCATCTCAAAAAAGAAAAACAAAAAGTGAATGACACCATGAGGAAATAATCAGAAGACTCCAGAACATGGGAGAGGGTTCCAATCCATGCCTCTTCAACAGCTTAGTGTCATAAAAACAGAGCTGATGGCTCCAGGCTGAAGAGGACTTAATAGATGTAACAACCAAAGGATATGCACAGCCCTTGATTAAATCCTGATTTGACAAAACTGTGATCAAAGACAGTTTGAAGACAGTTAGGGAAATTCGAACTCGGGCTACATGTTGGATGATACTAGGAAAGTATTATTAATTTTATTAGATGATATTGTGGGTTACGTTGAAGACTATCTTTTTTCAGAAATCCATGCTGAATTAAATATGGATAAGGTGTCACAGTTCAGCAAAAAGTATAGACAGACAGAGCAAGTCGAGCAGAAATGTTAACAATTGTTGAATACAGTTGGTAAGTGTGTTCTTTTTACTTTTCTGTCTCTTGGAAATTCTTTATAGTAATTTTTTTGTTTAAGCAAAAGTCATTTAAAAATAATAAATATGCAGCCAGGCACAGTGGCTCATGCCTGTAATCCCAGCACTTTGGGAGGCTGAGGCAGGCAGATTACCTGAGATCAGGAGTTTGAGACCAGCCTGGCCAACATGTTGAAATCCCGTCTCTACTAAAAATGCAGAAATTAGCTGGGCATGGTGGCGGGCACCTCTAATCCCAGCTACTCGGGAGGCTAAGGCAGGAGAATCACTTGAACCCAGGAGGCAGAGTTTGCAGCGAGTCAAGATTATGCCACTGTATTCCAGCCTGGGTGATATGAGCAATACTCCATCTCAAAAAATATATATATAATAAAATTAAAATAAAACCAAGTATTCTGTGACTTTAATATACACCTGAACAATCACAGCAGCAAACTGTTGCTTACCAGCTCCAATCTACTGGAAATGCTTCCTGGAAAGCTGTCTAAAGAAGAAAGGCAAAGCCACATTCAGCCCCAAGTAGAAAAAGTTCCGTGATTGACTAGCAATGCCTGCCACGAATATGGGTTTTGAAAGTGGTGTCTTGCATGCTACTTATTCATCTTTCTTGCTCTAAATCATAGTCCTTCAGCTCTGCTTCCCATGTCATCTTTTACAAAAGGGAAAGGAATCAAAAGAATTAGAAAATGAGCATTTTTTTTTCAGATTGAGCTAGAAGATAGGTGCCTAGAAGTTTACCGGCTAGACTTCAACTATCACATGATAAGAATTCCGCATTCTGAAAACACATCTGTTTTTATAATTGGAGCTACTTCATTGTTCTGTCTTGCCTAGCTTTCTAAGTAATGTGTCTCTTGAAAAGATCCCACCTGTCTTAGCCAAGGAATGAGGACAAGGTTCTTCTTCCACGTGGGGGTGGACAGAAGGGAGTAGTGGCGGAGGTCTCGCAGCTGGAGAGGCCCACAGAAGCCAGCCAACATGAGGCAACTCTCCCAACAGCAAAGAAGCACGTCCATGACCACCGTCCCCTTCCCCCGGGCCAGGCCTTGTCAGGTCAAGAGGGAATCATCACTGAGCAAAACACCAGTCGACAATAACCCAGAGGAGTCACACCCGCTACTGTGTCATAACTGCTGTTACAAGCTTGTTCTAGGATGTTCTGATGAAGGGAAGATGCCCCACAATTCAGGCTACTGAACCACAGAGAGGGCTGGGACACCAGACAGAAAGCCAGTGACCCACAGCAAGGTCTGCCCCGAAAGCACATCCCCACTTGGGAGTTGGGGGGCTGACCCTCTTGCCCACAGCAGGACCAGACCCCCTTAGGGCCAGGCCTGAAGGCATGGCCTTCTAGACCTGTAGCGCCCCCAGGGCTCCAGCGTGGAATCTGAGGAGCCTTGGGAGCAGAGAGCCTTCACTAAGCCAGCTCAGTGTTTATCTGGCGAAGGCAATGGCTTCCAGATGTTAGAGTGGCCGAGGGGCCAGGGAGCCTGCGATGTACTAGCGCTCATCTCTGTCACCAACAGGGAAGGAACGAGAAGTCTGGCACTGCTCCCCCAGCCAGATGGCTTCTGCTCGCGCTTTGTGGCAGATAAATCATCCCCGAGGCTCCTCCCAGAACACTTGACAGCCAGGACAGCGGAGGAAGCAGGGAAGGAAAGCCGGGGGGGCGGGGCGAATGGGCCCCCAAGCCACAGATGAGAACACTGAAGACAAGCCTGTGGGTCCCAGGCCCTGTGCCAGGAGGCTCACCATGAAGTGGTGGAGAGAGCACCCTAGACTGGGGGTTTTGCCCCTTGCCAGCTAGGCACCCTGGGCACTCGCCCCAGCCTCTCCCTTTCAGAGAATCTTTTCCAGAGAGAGCTCCTGCTCTTCAGGAGGCATTGATGGCACTGAGGGGTATATTGTGGGCTCCACACTGAAGCATGGGGGGTGGGATGGCAGTTAGCCATCACGAACTCTTACCAAGGGCTTCCCATGCACAGCTTCCTCACTACCATCTCACCAGCCAGGGGCTCTCATTAACCCAACTGCACACAAGAAGAAAGTTCGGCCCAGAGAGGCTGAGGACTGTGCTGGAGGTCACACTGCAGGTAAGTGGCAGAGCTGCGATGTCTGAAGCCAGGCATTTGCCAGAAAGGCATAGGGACTTGGGCGCAAGGGACCCCATCCATTCGCCAGCTATTTACCCTGGAGTCCAAGCCCTCACCGCCTGCCCCTGGGAGGGGTCCAGGATGAAGTCATCTCTGGGCAGGGGCTGACCTATTAATCAGAGCCACCTGGTCAGAAGCTCCCCCAGACACTCTCCTTCACCCCGCTCTTCTGTCTGCCCTCACTGTCTCAGAAGAACACCTTTCTCCTAGCAGGTGTGCAGAACCTGGGTAATTCACCCTTTGTGCCTGCTGGTGCTGAACACGGGAAGATTCCCAGCCCCCAGAACTGGCCGTGCTGGAACCTGTGTTGTGAGTTGTGGGGTGGGGGACACAGAGGAGAGCAAGGGGCCCAATGTCCTCCTGAAAAAAAAGACGGAGGGGCCCTCCCAGGCGGCTGCAGGACAGTCAGGTTTGCCCAGCTCTGCTTCCCCAGCCCAGCACTGTCAGGGCTGGTGACAGTGTGCTGAGCTGCATGTCTGCTGGGGAACTTGGGGGAGGCACAGCAGGCTCTTGGATCTATCTAAGTCTTAATCAAAAATGCACACCTGTGGGGCAGGTTCAAGGCTGCCTGCCTCTGACATGGTCCCCTGTCTAAGGGTTGTAAAAGCTCCCAATTTCCCCTGGCAGGGAGAGATCCTCACCTTCCTTTAGTTACCCTGGAACCCCAAAGGGTGATCCAGGTACCAGTGAGGTCGACTTCACAATGGAAAAAAACTCAAAATGCTCCAAAGTGTAAGCCCTCGCTGTGACTGCTGGCCACCTCCGCACCAGCACTCAGAGCTGCGCCTGCACGAGCAGGAGCTCAGTAAACGAGGGAAGAGAGTGCATCATGCCCCTCGGGCTGCATGGATGCGCTTGGAGAGGTAAACGGATTAACTACGCACGCACGGCGTGGAGCCTTTTGCAACTTCTGGGGAGTTCTCCCAGCTGGAGGCCCCTTGGCTAGGGCAAAGGCACCATTCATCTCTCCTGGGAGGGTGACCACAGCCCTGGCTGCCCAGCCACCTTCCCAGCCTTGCCAAATGTCTGGGAACATCTGGAAGGGGCTAGGTCCAAGGCATTAAGCTAAAGAATGACAGAGCTCTGTGTCCAGGAAGGAGAGGGATCCAGGCCCCTACCCAGAGGCAGCCAATTCTGGCCACTGGTGGTCCTACCCAGTCAGACACGTGCTGTCCAGCCAGACTCTCGCAGCAGAAAGCTGGCCCCACGGCTGGGAGTAGTGGCCTCACCCAGGTTCCCAGCCTCACACCTGGGCGAGTGGCCCCCAGCGACCTGCTCAGCTGCCCTGTGCCTGATATGCCTGACGGGAACCCAGCTCCCACGTAATTGCCCAGATAGGTCTCCCCAAAAGCAAGAACCAAGCCAACCCTCCGCTCTGAAATGCCTCCCACCCTCACTTGGATGACTCGGTGACAGGGTAGGCTGACATGCCAAGAAATGAAGCCTAAAGTGTCGCAGAGAACCGTAAACGCCATCTGTCAACAGGGAGTGAAGGCACACTCATCTAAACACGGCCCTGGAGATAACTTTCCACAGCTCATAAATATACACACACAAAACCTTCTCCCAGAGGCAGCAAAGCAGAACTGGCTGGAGGCCACGGCCAGCCTCAGACACCTTGCCTCTCTCTCCTTCCTCTTACCAGGGACTTGGGTGCAAGGGACCCCGTCCATTCGACAGCTATTTACCCAGGACCTGCTCAGAGTTGGGAAACAGGAAGTGCTGGGGAGGCTGTGGACATCGGGACTCACAATCCAGCCCCTGGAAACTTCATGGCCTAGTGACTTTTAATAATTGCACAGTTATAAAGTTATAATTATGCAAAGGAGCACAGAGAGGTGGGAGGGGCACGGAAGGAGACTTAATCGTGAGAAGAAATCAAGGAGGGTCTCCATGAGGAGGTGCTCTTAGCCAGAACTGGGAAGGTGAGGAGGAGTCAGCGGAGAAGGAGCTGGAAGAACAGGCCACTCCAGCAAAGGCCCCGGGCGGGGAGGAGTGTGGGACATTGGAGAGACAACAGAGAAGCCAGTAGGGCAGCAAGTTTGGGCAAGGGGATAACAGGGGGACCAGAAAGGCAGAGGGATCAGATAAGGGACTGGACATTCTCCAGGGGGACAAGCAGGAGGGACATGGTGGCGAGACGTGCCTGTGTGGGAGCCACTCGTGTAGGCTCAGGAAAGCCAGTGTCAGTGCCACTTCCCAACTCAGATTTGGAATCAGCCCACGTGGGAGTATTTACACCACAGAAATGGGTGTGCTTGTCCTTTCCAGAGACAGGGTTGTTCATCATTTCCCAGCTGGCCCCTGGAAGGACCCAGTGCTCCCGGGAGGGGATGGGAGTGTGGGGTGGAGGGAAGGCAGGGACAACACTGAACAGGATGATACCAGGGGGCCCCGAGGGGAGGAAGGAGACACCCCTGTCCAGGAGCAAGACTAGGCGGCAGTTACCTCGGAAGCACTGGGCTCTGAGTGAACCCAGATCCTGGCACTGCAGGCCACACAGCAAGCTAGCCCCTCCCTGCCAAGTGCCCAGCCCCACTGCCCGAACCTGAGAGCTCCTGTGCTTCTCCACCCAACCCAGGATCCCTGACTCTGGGGAGAAGATGCCCCTTACCCACACTTCTGCCACACTCTTCTGGAACACCTTGTCAGCCTGGACCACCTGCTGAACCCAGGCCATCCCAAGGGGCTGTGTCAAGCCTCAGTCTCTTTACCTGCAAAATTTTGCCTGGAAACATGGAAGCACCTGCCTTTGGGGCCCGAGGAAGGGTCTGGCGAGATGCGATAGCGCCTGAGCATGGTGCTTCCCATGTCTGTCACAGGCATGCACCCAGAGCTGCTTGGCTATATTCATAGTCCTGCATCTCTGGGTGGCTGACTGCCATTCAACCTCCTGGAGCCACAGGGATGGCCGAGGTCCTCACCGTGCCCGAGTGACAGGCTCTGGGATGGTGCCCCCCTCCCGGTGCTCACCTCTGTTACTTGCTGCTTGTCCAGGTGGAACACCTGCCCAGAGCTGGTGGCAGCAATCTCCTCGTAGGCCAGGTAGCCAGGATGGGTGCGGTCGCCACAGTCCCCAGTCAGCACAAAGACCACCTGGAATATGGACAGGCAGCCTGCTCTCAACTTCCCTGGCCAGCTGCTTCAGGGGTGAGCAGTAGAGCCCGACCAGGGTGGAGTGACCTGGAGTGAGCCCTTTCCTCTCTCTGGCACATGTATAGAATGACACATGATGCACTAATAGAAGGGACAACAGAAGTGTCCATCTCACGGGGATCAGGAGCTGATGCAGGGCAAGTGCTCAGCACGGGGACAGGAAAACTGCAGGTGCTCCATACTGGGAACTGCCATTAAATCAACAACAAAGAAGGGCGTGGAAGCTGACTCATCTCACAGCAGCCCCTGGAGGCTGCAGAGTTGAAGAACCTTGAAGAACCCAAGTAAGTTCTAGACGCCGAAGCAGAGAAGCAGTCCGGGCCCTCTGCATCTTGCCCAAGGATGCCAAAGACCTGGCCCTCCTCCCTTCCTCCAGCACGTCCCCTATCCCAGCCCTCACTGCCAAAGCCAGAAGCAAGGGATCAGACCCATCTTTCAAACCCTGGGACAACGGCAAAGGGGACATGAACGGCAGAGACCAGGAGCAGAGGCGACGCCAGGAGGAAGACAGGTTTCTGGACTCTGGTGGGGGTGAAAGGAGTAGGGTGGTGTGGTCTTCATCTGCAGCAAGCTGCTTCAGGGAACTGTGAGCCCCGGCCAGGGCCTAGAGTGCGAGAGCACAGATTTCCTGGGCCTGCTTGGTTCCGAGGCACTGGCCATGGATGGCAGAGGCAGACCCAAGGCTATGGAAGAGAAGTGCCCAGCTCTGCTCTCCCGGTGGCAGCTCAGGACTGCTGCGTGAGAGACCCCCGCTTCCTCGGGACCCCACTCCAGCTCCCACAGCTGGCTCACCCACCTGTGATTGTTTGAGCTGCAGAAGCCGAAGCAGCTCTTCCTTCTTGTGATAGTCTTTGGCGCGGGCGTCTGAGAAGACGTAGATGAAGGAGCCAGGGTTGGCGACCTCCACAGCAGCCTTAATGGCCCCCACACTCATCTCGGGGCAGTCACCACCTCCCTGGAGGGCAGGAGCGTGTCAGCAGCTGCCTCCTCCAGATGGGACCCACCCAGGGACACCTCCAAAACCATTGGGTGTTGGGAGTCATCTTGAACTGTCACCTCCCGCCCACCCAGTCACTTCCTTCCTGGGGACATGATATAACATCCAACCTGCTTTAACTGTAGACAAGCAGCATCATTCATTCATTCATTCATTCATCCATGCAAGAGTGACACGAGCCCACCCCCACAGGGTCTGGCATGGAAGGCAGTCGCTACACCAACAAGCCCAGCACTGTGCCGAGTACTCTGAGTGGGCAAAGAGGGAGGGGCCATGGAAGCAGCTAACAGGTGCCCCAGGAAGCTACACATTCGCCCAGGAAGAGGGGGAGGTGGAGGCTGGGCAAGAGAGAAGCATTCGAAGCTTCCTCCCCAAGCCCCCTCCATGGGGCACAGACTGGGAAGAGTGGGACGGAGGGTCAGGGGCTGGGTGGGGCCGCCCACCTGCACATAGAGTTCTCTCAGCTCCCTCTGAAACACCGCAGGGTCTGCCGTGAGGGTCACTGGGCCAATATCTGTGGAGAAGAGAGAGGGAAGCCTGGTGGGCTGGTTTGTCAGTGACACGAGGATGGATGCTCAGAGGAGCTGAGGCTGACACATGAGACAGGGAGCGATCAGGGAGCAGCTCTCGGAGCTGCAGGAGCAGACCTGGAAACGAGGTCAGACCACTCTGCCCCATGCACGGCACCAAAGCAGGGCCGGAGCTCCAGAGAAGCAGAGGTGAGGCAGAGGGCAAGCCCCAGCCCCTCCATCCGGACAGCAGCTCCCAACCTTTGGTGACCAAGACTCCCCTAAGAACCCCCGTCTCCAGCATCCCACCCGCTGCCACTCAGTGGGGGAGGAATTCCGGGAAGACAAACAAACAATCCATTTTGGGATACACAGCAACTCTCCAACACCAGCTGCTCAGCAAGAGAAAACCTTCCAGCAACCCCATCTATGTATGAGCTCATTTTAAAAAGAGCAGCAATAAAAATGACAGAGATTGACTGCACTCGAGGTTGGCAAGGACATGGAGCAACTGGAACTTTCATTCACTGCTGGTGGGAACGCACAATGGTTTAACCACTTTGGAAGACAATGGAAGTTTCTAAAACATGACGTATGCACCTCCCATGGGATCCAGCCATTCCACGCCTAGGTATGTCCCCAGGAGAAATGAAAACATATGTTCACACAAAGGCTTGTACTCAAAGGTTCATAGCAGCTGGATTCATAATGGACCAACACTGGACACAAGCCAGATGTCCGTCATCCGGTGGATAGATAGACACACGGGTAAAATCACAGAACCAGGTTGGACTCAGCAGGAAGACAGGGCAACCACCTATACAAGCAACAACAGGGGCGCTTCCCACACGAGGAAGCCAGACGGGAAACGGCACATATGGTATGGCTCCATTTATAGGAAGTTCTAGGACAGTCAATATCAATCTAAGGTGAAGAAAACCAGAACAGAGGTTGCCTGAGGAGCCTGACTTGGAAGGAAGCGTCTGAGACAGAAACAGTCTATATATTGTGAAAGGAGCGTGAGTTCCTCGGAGTATCATTTGTCAAAAGTGTGCAGCTAAGATCGGAGCATTTCAATGTAGGTAAATTTACCTCATAAGCAAAGCACTAGAACAAATGATCGTCACTGAGTGGGGGTCGGGGCTGGGAGGAGGTACGGACGAGACGAGCATGACAGGGCTGTTTAATATTTGGTGATGCTGGGTGATGGGTACATGGAGATTCATTATTCTCTTATGTTGTATATATTTGAACAACTGTTCACTAATAAAAACTATGTTTTTTTTTAAAAAAAAAAGTAGTATTGGAGATCCACGCCAACACAAGGCAACACTACGAGTGCTGGACACCGGGCCAGGGCTCCAAGGAGCCTTGCAGATAAGCACACAGTGGGGACTGCGCAAGGTTGCAGATAAGCACACAGTGGGGATTGCGCAAGGTTGGTCGGACATCAGGTTTCTTAGAAAAATATTTGAGTCCTCAGTGACCTCTATGTATTTTCATTTTACTTTACTTTTTGAGACAGAGTTCCACTCTGTTGCCCAGGCTGGAATGTAGTGGCACAATCTCAACTCACTGCAACCTCCACCTGGGTTCAAGCAATTCTCCTGCCTCAGCCTCCCAAGCAGCTGGGACCACAGGCGTGTGCCACCACACCGTCTAATTTTTGCATTTTTAGTAGAGACAGGGTTTCGCCATGTTGGCCAGGCTGACCAACTCCTGACCTCAAGTGATCAGGCCCCTCTGATCGTCAGCCTCCCAAAGTGCTGGGATTACAGGCATGAGCCACTCTGCCCAGCCTTGGTGAGCTCTAATAACGAACTATTTTTAGTTCAGGAGTTCTAAATCTCAGTTGCCCTAAAGAAACTACCATTCTCGGCAACCAGTCAGTGGACCTCAGTATTTCCTTCTTAGAAAAGAAAACCTGCAGAGTTATCCGGCATCCCCCACCATGATCAAGGATGAGCCACCACCAGCTTCCCCTGGGGCCCCTGCCCCTCAGCTCTATGTTTACACGTGGCATCCCACACTGCGCTTCCTCGCCTGCCCTGGCCATCCCCATGTCCTTTCCTCTGAACTCCACACTAACGAATTCAGCCAGACTGCAGCAGCTCCATCCTCAGCCTTGGAGCTCAGCCAGATCTGACTGGAATCCTTCCTTTGTCCTTTTTGGGCTATGGGGCCTCTGGGGCAGAGCTCACTTCACTGCCCCAAGCCTCAGTTTCTTCATCTGTAGAATGAGACATGTAGCACCACCATTTCTCCTCACCAAGAATTATCACCGTGAGAATTCAGTGAAGCCAGGTAGCTAAACCCCTGGCTTGGCATGGAAAGGGCTCAGCCAACGGGAAGCGGCGCTGCTGACGTGAGAGTGTGCTTGGCCAGGCTCCAGCGGGTGTGCTCAGACAGTGCAAAGACAGTCCTGCTTCGATATGAGGTCCTAGAATTCTACTCTAAGAAGAGCAATCATTTCACTCAGTGCTGGTTACTTCATTGTTAGGTAATCACACAGGTTCATTGTAAAAAGAAATTAACATGACATGAATGATAATGACAGTTACTACTTAGTAAGTGCCAGGCCATGTGCTGAGACGCTTCCTGTGTATCAGCTCACTGAATTCTTCCTAGCACCTGGGAGGTCCAAAAGTCATTTTTTAAAAATTTTTTTGAGATGGAGTCTTGCTCTGTCACCAGGCTGGAGTGCAATGGTGTGATCTTGGCTCACTGCAACCTCCACCTCCCAGGTTCAGGCGATTCTCCTGCCTCAGCCTCCCGAGTAGCTGATTTTACAGGCACCCGCCACCACACCCAGCTAATTTTTGTATTTTTAGTAGAGATGGGGTTTCACCATGTTGGCCAAGCTGGTCTCAAACTCCTGACCTCAGGTGATCCACCTGCCTTGGCCTCCCAAAGTGCTGGGATTATAGCCATGAACCATTGCACCTGGCCTTCCTTTCTTTCCTCTCTTTCTTTCTCTCTTTCTGTCTTTCTGTCTTTCTCTCTCTCTCTCTTTCTCTCTTCTTTCTTTCTTTCCTTCCTTCCTCTTTCCCTCTCTTTTCTTTCTTTCTTTCTTTCCTTTTTTTCTTTATTTCTCTCTCTCTCTTTCTTTCTTCCTTCCTTCCTTCTTTCTTTTCTTTCTTTCTTTTCTTTCTTCTTTCGAGACTGAGTCTCACTCCATCACCCAGGCTGGAGTACAGTGGCATGATCTCGGCTCACTGCAACCTCCACTTCCCAGGCTCAAGCGATTCTCGTGCCTGTCTCCCAAGTAGCTGGGATTACAGAGATGTACCACCATGCCTGGCTAATTTGTTTGTATTTTTAGTAGAGATAGGGTTTCGCCATGTTGGCTAGACTGGACTCAAACTCTTGGCCTCTGTGAGCCACCTGCCTCAGCCTCCCAAAGTGCTGAGGTCTGAGTGTTACCCACATTTTTACAGAGGAGAACATGGCAGCCCAGAGACAGTGACGACTTGTCCAGTAAGCAGCAGTGCTGGGATGAGCCCAGGTCTGGGCAACTTCAAGAACAGAGCTCTTCTTAACTATTGCTCTCAGGGAACTAGACATAGAAATTCCTGGCAGGCAAAACAAAGCAAAACAACAAAGGGAAGGAGCACAACTGCCTGTATTTTTTTTTTTTTTTTTTTTTTTTTGAGATGGAGTCTCGCTCTGTTACTAGGCTAGAGTGCAGTGGTGTGATCTCAGCTCACTGCAACCTCCGCCTCCTGAGTTCAAGCCTTTCTCCTGCCTCTGCCTCCCAAGCAGCTGGGATTATAGATGCACACAACCACACCCGGCTAATTTTTGTATTTTTAGTTGAGAAGGGGTTTCACCATGTTGGCCAGGATGGTCTCTATCTCCTAACCTCGTAATCCACCTGCCTCGGCCTCCCAAAGTGCTGGGATTACAGGCATGAGCCCCCATACCCGGCCTACTGCCTGTATTTCTACCAACCAGAGATAATCATTTTCATTTTTGTATATAATCTTCAAATTTTATATTCATATATTTAAATGTATAAATACATCTTACAAAAAATGCATACTATTTTTAAGTAAAATTTTTATTGAAGTATAAATAACATAGTATTTCTAACCCGATTCTTTTCACTGAACAAATGTGAGCAAATTTCCAGAAGGTTACTCAAACATTTGAATAGCTACAAAGTGTTTCCTTTGTACAAATGCTAATAACGGCCTTGTCCAATCCCGTATTGTTTTGGTACCAATTTTTATAATGAACAATGATATTAAGAACATCTTCGAAGCAGGCATGGTGGCTCACACCTGTAATCCCTGCACTTTGGGAGGCTGAGGCGGGGGGATCACTTGAGGTCAGGAGTTCGAGACCAGGTTGGCCAACATGGCAAAACCCCGTCTCTACTAAAAATACAAAAATTAGCTGGACATAGGGGCAGGCACCTGTAGTTCCAGGTACTTAAGAGGCTGAGGCAGAAGAATTGATTGAACCCAGGAGGCGGAGGTTGCAGTGAGCCAAGATCGTGCCACTGCACTCCAGCCTGGGCAACAGAGTGAGAATCCATCTCAAAAAAAAAAAAAAAAAGAACATCTTCTCATCCATAGCTTTTAGGCACTAGCTCAATTGTTTTCTTAGGATACATTCCCATAAGTAGAATTGCTGGGTCAATGAAAAGGGCATGTGTAAAAACTCTGGATGCAAAATCAGTAACATGTAACTCCTCCCCATCCCCTGATGATCCTCCTCACCTGCCCATGCTGGAGGAACCCATGTCTCCCCTGCTCAAGAATCCCCAGTGACCACCCATTGCCTGCAAGCCACACGAAGCTGCTACAGAGCCCTGTTCTGAATCTGGCCCCCTCTAGCCTCCCCATCAGAGTCTGTCATCAGTGTCCACCTACCTCTGTGGCTCCCCATGCCAGGCCACTGCCAGACGGACACAGGCCCCCTGTTTGAAGCAACATGGAAAAAAAGAAGCTGGTAAGGTGAGTCCTCAAAGCAAGTGCAGTCCAGCTGGGAGAGCTGCCCTTCATTCCGTGGTCCGGGCACTTCCTGCCTGGAGGCAGAGGGGATCATTCTTTCTTTCATGGAAGGCTCATAATAATACAAGGGAGTTGATTTTTTTTCAGTTTTACTTTAGTAAGTAGAATGTTTGCCACCTATGTTTGTTCCCTTTATTGTTTTTTCTTTTCTTTAAAGCTCTTTTTTTTTTTAGGTAATTTAATTGGATTGAGAAACCCACAGTCTAGGCAGCCCTGCGGCTGGAGGTAGGGAGGTTGCCAGATCCACGGCCTGACGCCTCGCTGTCCATTGCCTGCAGGCTTCTTGGGGATTCCGTGCTCTGGAAGAGAGGAAGGTGCTTCTGGGAGCCCCATCTCTCAGCAAGGCCCAGGCCTCCCCACACAGCAGCCTCCTCTCTGACGTCCTCATGACCCAAGGCCTCAGCCAGCACATGCCGAGTGCCAGGGCCTGTGTGGTTAATGCAACTCCTGGGACATTTCAGGAGCCGGGAAGGATCCCCTGAAGCAGAGAGCCCTGGAAAGGATTTCAAGGTTGGCCTCTGTCTCCGTTTCCTACTGCTTCTGTGACAAATTACTACAAACTTAGTGCCTGAAGACTACACACAGTTATGGGAGTCAGCGGTCCTCACTCCAAGCGTCGGCAGGGCTGCATTTCCTCCGGGGGTTCTAGGGGAGGATCGGTTTCCCCGCGTTTTCCAGCTGCTGAGGGCTTGGATCATGGCTCCTCCCTCTGTCTTGGAAGCAGCAGCAGGGCGTCTCTCTTTCCTGTGCTTCTGTCCTCACGGCTCCCCCTCTGACTCTGAGCTTCCTGCCTCCCTCCTGTGAGGACGCTGTGACTATAAAGGGCCCACCTGGATGATGCAGGACAACCTCGAGATCCATGACCTTGTTGCACCTGCAAAGTTCCTTTCCCCGTGACAGGTCGCGTATTTGCAGGTTCTATTCAGTAGGACATAGACACCTTCGGTGGATATCATTCTACGGTGTGGAGGACATCATTCTACACTGCTGTGTGGGGAGGCCCAGGCCTTGCTAAGAGATGTGGCTCCCAGAAGCACCTTCCTCTTTTCCAGAGCACAGAATCCCCAAGTGGTCTGCAGTTTAGCAAAAATGAACTTCAGAAAAGCCAATTTGACCACAACCTGTGTGCCAAACATAACAATGACAAGGGCTGGGCATGGTGGCTCACTCCTGTCATCCCAGCGCATTGGGAGGCCAAGGTGGACAGATGACTTGAGAGGTCAGGAGTTCGACACCAGCCCGGCCAACACGGTGAAACGTCATCTCTACTAAAAATACAAAAATAAGCTGGGCGTGGTGGCACATGCCTGTAATCCCAACTACTCAAAAGGCTGAGGCAGGAGAATCACCTGAACCTGGGAGGCAGAGGCTGCAGCGAGCTGAGATCGCAACACTGTACTCCTGTCTGGGTGACAGAGCGACACTCTATCTCAAAACAAACAAAACAAAACAACAATTTTGAGGAGGAAGAGATCTGAAGACCCCCCTCCCCATCTTTTTAAAGATGCAGAAACTGAGGCCCAGAGAGAAGAGAGCCCCTCCATGTCAGGGGGAAGTTCTGGGGCAAGAGTTGACTGGATACATTATGCAGGCAGTGACCCCATCTCTGCTGTTCACTACAGCAAGCCTCATACCGAGCTCAGTGCCTGGCACACAGTAAGTGCTTAAATAAATATTGAATAAATATTGTTCAAAAGAGTGAATTAACAAACTTCTCAATGAATCTTACACTGCTTGAGCAGCTCCAGATTGGGACCCAAGTTTCACTTATCTTTACATTCTGTCCCCAACACAATGCCGGGCATCCAGTTAACACTCAACAAATACTGCCGAACACCGGGCCCACCCGAGCTCCAGGCTCTGCCACCACAGGATGCTGCAGCCCCTCGCCCAGAGAAACAGAGCAGGCCCCAGCAAAGGCCAAAGGCAAGAGCTTGTTAATGTCTGCCCCAAGTTATGAACAAAGAAGATTCTCAGGAGAGTGCACACGACACACACACACACACACACACGCACACATGCACTCAGACACACGCACACACACGCATGCATGCACGCACACAGTTCCCGTGCAACTTCTGAACAGACAATCCCCAAACCTGCCCTGGGAGCTAGCTCCTGCTAACCATTCCCATCATTCCCAGGGCAGGGCCAGCTTCCAAGACACCAAGAAGGGGATGGGGATGTAGAAGTGTGCTCCCCATCCGTTCTCCTTGCTGCCTACCTGCCACCACTGAACTGTAGCTCCAGGCAGCGAGACAGAGATAGGTGCCTTCTCATCATTAATTCAGGCTGGCTCACGGCTTCATTTGTCATTCCTGGGACTGCTGCACCATTATCGATCACCATCCTGAAGCTTCCCCAGGACAGAGAGCTATCAGCAAGGGTGGCATTTCAAGGCCCATCTTCCAGCAGGATGGAGAGTGAGGCACCAGGACAGAACAGGGCAGGACATTTGGCTTGTCCCCATGGGGGCTCACCCATGACAGGAGTCAGCTGAGTCCCTTTCTATCTCCCTCTTTCACCCTATCCAGGCAGGGCTGGCCCGGAACAAAATGTCCCAACCACCTTAGGTCTTAACACGCTGTCCTTCCCAGCACCGAGCTGATGCTGTTGCTGCTGCTGACGATAATGATGTTGATGCTGATGACAATGAAAATGATATTGATGACAATTATGTCGATGATACTGATGATGATACTGATGGTGGTGGTGGTGGTGGTAATGATAACAGCTGCTTCTGTGCATTGAGCACTTCTCATTTTACAGGCTTTAGCTCGGTCCTGTTAACGTCTCCCTATTACAACTGAAGATGCCAACTTAGAGAAGCAACGCCCTTGGCGACAAACAGCTAGTAAATGCTAGTTAATATCTACACTAGCTTCCTGGGGCTGCTGTCACCAAGTACCACAAACGGGGGTGGGGGGGGGTGGCTTCATGACAGAAATTTCTTCTCTTGCAGTTCTAGAGGCTAAAAGTCCAAAATCCAGGGGTCAGCATTGCCGTGCGTGCTGTGAAGGCTGTGAGGAAGAATGAGCTCGGCGTCTTTCTCTCGGCGTACGCTGTGCCGGCAGTCCTGGCTGCTTCTCGGCTTGTAGACGCTTCCCTCGGATCTCCGCCTTTCTCCCTGGGTGTCTGTGTCTCTGCTCTGCTTCTTATGAGGACATCATTCACATTGCATTACGGGCCCACCCTACTGCAGTATGACCTCATCGTGGCTGAGCAAATTCCATCTGAGATGACCCTATTTGAAAATAGGGTCTCATTCTGCAGTCCCGGGAAGGACATGAATTTTGGAAGGACGTTTTTCAACCTAGTATAATGTCCAAATCCACAAATGTTTCATTCCAATGCCTGTTCCCTCTGCCACTCACTATACTGCCTCCAAAAACAATGGTGGTGGTTGATGAGGAGGAGGAGGATGGTGACGTTACCATCGTTTTGATGTCTACTAAGCACCAAGTTTTGTTCTAAGCATTCGACATGCGTTTGCTCATAAAAGCCTTGCAACAACCTATGAGGTCTATTATTTATTATCCCCATTTTATAGCTGAGAAAATGGAGGCCCACAGAGGTAAAGTGACCTGCCTGAGGAATTACAACTAGGAAGCAGCAGACCCGAGAGTCCAATCTAGGTCAGTCTGACCCCAGATGCAAGCTGTCAACCACCCGTGAAGCTGTAGACACGCAGAACTCATTCCCCAGACTCTTGTCCTGTGCCTGCAGAGGGAGGAAGGTTCACGTCTGAGGTGGGCACTTGCCAAACAGCTGGGCAGATGTGGCGTGCAGTCCCTCTGAGCAGGCCCGCCGGCTGCAGGGATGATTAAACCCGTGACCTTGGCTCCACTCAAGCCACCCTCCAGCATGTGAGCCCCAGAAGCCTGGCCTGAACCACCACTCCACAGGCGGGGTTTTTCCACTGGGCAAGTGGAGGGTGTGGTAAGCCCCACAAACTGTCTCGGACATGTGAGGAACACACACGGGTGGAACAGCCCAGCCCCTCGCCCAGCTTTATGTGTCCCAGTGGACATGGTCAAGACGGTAGTCAGGCACTCAGAAATAAGTCTCAGAAATATCTCAGGCTAAGGCCTCTTCCTGGGGCCTGCCTTGCCTCCTGCTTCTCTCTCCAAGTGGGGCTGCAATTTTAGAGTGAGCCCTGGGTCCACACATCCCCCTCCTCCAGCTGCAGTGACCGCAGGCAGGTCCCGCACTCAGCCACCACCATCGTCACACCGCCTCCCCTCCCCAAGACTCAGCTATCCCATCTCTAAAGGGAAGGGGCTGGAGAAAGAGATGTCAAGCCTGCTAGAATTCTGACAGCCCCTAGGCCCGTCTGGGCAAACGTGATTCCCTTGAAGGCACCCTCAAGGGACAGACACAATGGCACAGGAGCCAACTGGGCGGGTGGTTCCGCCCAAAGAGCCAAAATGCCTCCAGAACCTTTCTCTGCCCTCTCTTCAGTGTCCAGGAGTCCAGAAAGCAACTCTCCTTGGGGCCTCCCCCCCAGGGCCTCTCCCTGAACATCCAGTGGTGGAGCCCAGCTCCGCCCTGCGTGTCCCTGTCAGCTCCGCCCTGCGTGTCCCTGTCAGCTCCACCCACTAACATGCAATCAGGGAGAGATTCCTGCCAACCTCACAGCCATTGCTTCTACTGTTCCCTCTGCCTGGAGTGCTGCTCCCAGTCCTGTTCTGATTCTCCCTCACCCACCCAGCTTCTTTCCAACTCAGCTCAATGTCACTCACTCAGGAATGTCATTGTGGGAGCAGCCACAGCTTCGATGAGATGCCTAGGAACTTGGCTATTTGCCATGGGCCTTTCTGGCTGGACTGCAGGTGCCAGGCAAGCCAGTACCCTGCCTGGCCCCCGGGGACCCCTTGAGAATTGAAGATGGAGTAAGTGATTAACGGGTGTATCGGGATCCCCGGGAACCAGACCAGCTCAGGCTGTACAGGCTGATCTGACATACCCACCCACCTCTGCCCCTCCAAGGACCTCCTGCCCTGAGATCCATGGCTTTCTCACCCTCTGGTCCTCCTCCTGCAAGGACCCTGGCCATCTTGGTCTAGTATCCCTCCCCTGCACAGATCCTCGCCTGGAAATCCCTTGGACAAGGTGTTATCTGGCCCAGCCAGGCCGCTCCTGGCCAACCATCAAGTGCCCTAGGAATAACAGGGACGTGCCTAGTCCAGCTCACAGCTCACAGGCTGCTCAGACCTCCAGAACTCCAAGGAGAGACTTGCCTGGGGCCAGGTTAAGAGAGTGAATCTTCCCCTCAGAACAAAGACTGATCATTTCGACTTCATGAGGCGAGGCTGGTTAATCGCAATGTCACAGCCAGGGGTGGTGGCTCGCGCCTGTAATGCCAGCACTTTGGGAGGCTAAGGCGGGCAGATCACTGAGGTCAGGAGTTCATGACCAGCCTGACCAACATGGTGAAACCCCATCTCTACTAAAAACACAAAAATTAGCTGGGCGTGGTGGCAGGCACCTGTAATCCCAACTACTCAGGAGGCTGAGGCAGGAGGATCCCTTGAACCTAGGACTCAGAGGTTGCATTGAGGTGAGACTGTGCCACTGCACTCCAGTGTGGGGGACAGAGCAAGATTCCATCTCAAAAATAAATCAATAAATAAAAATAGCAATGTCACTCAGGGTGACAATAAAAATCACATGCACACACACACAACCCGGAACACGCAGCCAGAGTCAAGCCACTCCAGCTCCCAGCCAAGTATGTGGCCCCCACACATCTGCTCTGCCCTCCAGCATCCTCACCTCTGACCTGCCAGGTGAAAGCCACCTCTTCCCTTGGGAAAGATGATGGAGCATCAGGAGCCCCAGAGACACCCAGCGAGAAACTCCGAAGACTGTAAGGTCATCAATAATCCACACATGCAGATTCAGGCAGGACACCATTTCCCACCTAGCAAACTAGCAAAAACAAATGAAAAACAAAAAGGCAGAGTGATGTCCCGGCAGGGGTGTGGGGAAACAGTCTCATCTTCCGTGGGCCCGGGCGCAAAATGGCACAGTGTCTTTGAGGGTAGTTGGATGGTGTCCATCGACATGGAAAATGCTCCTATGCTTTAACGAAGCAATTTTATTTCTGGGAATCTATTCTATAGATATGTTTGCAAATATGTGTGTGTTAATTGTGAAGAAACTGAAAGCAGCCGATTCTCCACTGTAGGGAAGAATAGGTGGGTGACAGAGTGACGGGTGGGTAAATTAAGATAATTCCTCCAATGGCTTCTTAGGGAGTCATTTAAAAAAATGAGGAGGATCTGTGTTTCCCGACAGGAAGAGGTATCCATGCCATATGATTTGGGGGGAAGAAAGCAAGTTGTAAAACGCTTTACATAATTTTTTTAAGTAGGTGTGTTTATGTACACGAGTGAATGTATACACTTACATACACACAAGATCTGGGAGAACACCAGAATATTAAGTGTTTGAACCTCTTGGGAGTAGTATTAGAATCTTACAAGCATGTATTAATTTTGCGATTCTTGAAGGGAGTGGATTATTAACCGAAAAAGCTAAACCCTGATGGTAAAACTTGACAAAAAATACAAAGGAAAAATACCACTTACGGATCACACACATGAAATGGAAGGCAAAACCCCTAAATAAAATACTGGAAACTGTCATCCAGGTGCATGTTAAAGAATAATCCACCATGACCAAGCAGGACTTAAGCAAGAAATGCAAAAATAGTTTAATACACCAGCTGGGCACAGTGGCTCACGGCTGTAATCCCAGTACTTTGGGAGGCCAAGGTGGACAGATCACCTGAGGTCAGGAGTTCGAGACCCGCCTAGCCAACATATAGTGAAACCCCATCTCTACTAAAAGAAATACAAAAATTAGCTGGGGTGGTGGAGCATACCTATAGTCCCAGCTACTTGGGAAGTTGAGACAGGAGAATCACTTGAACCCAGGAGGTGGAGGTTGCAGTGAATCAAGACAGCACCACTGCACTCCAGCCTGGGTGACAGAGTGAGACTCCGTTTCTCAAAAAAGAAATTAATGCATCACATTAATAGGTCAACAAAATGATCTCATAAACATTGCAATAAAGCAGAAAATCACTTGCTGAAATTCAGCACCCATGCCTGTTTGAATTTTTTGTTTTGTTTTTGCTTTTTCTTGTTTTTTGCATTAATTTTCTTTTAGTAAAATTGGAAATGAAAGCATCTTCTTTCACTTAATGGCAAACATCATACAATGAATGGTGGAAAATTAAAAGCAAGACAAGAAGGCCAGGCGCAGTGGCTCACACCTGTAATCCCAGCACTTTGGGAGGCCGAGGCAGGTGGATCACCTGAGGTCAGGAGTGTGAGAACAGCCCGGCCAACATGGTGAAACCTTGTCTCTACTAAAAATATGAAAATTAGCTGGGCATGGTGGCACATGCCTGCAGTCCCAGCTACTCGGGAGGCTAAGGCGAGAGAATCTCTTGAGCCTGAGGGGCAGAGACTGTGTGAGCTGAGATCGTGCTACTGCATTCCAGCCTGGGTGACAGAGACCGTGTCAAAAAAAAAAAGCAAGACAAGATAAGTGCAGTCATCACCATTATTTAGCACTGTTCTGACAGTTTTTGCTGATAAATAATACAAGACACTTAAAATTGTGAAATATTTGATTGGAAAAGAAGCAAGAGTATTATAATTTGGACAAGCTGTGTCTGTCAACCTAGAAAACTCAAGACATTACCAAAAAAATTAGAACTAGTTAAAAAAAAAAACAACTTTAGTAAAAGAAGCTGGAAAGAAAATTAATATATGAAATGAACTGCTTTCCAACATACTAGCAATACTCATTTGTAAAAAATGTAACGGAAAAAAATTCTCGGCAAAATAGTAACAAAAATCAAAATATTTTTAAATAAACTTAAAAAAAATGGGTGGAACCTAAAAAAACTGAATCTTTATCAAAAAAAAAAAAAACTATGATCTTTACTAAAAGAAATAAATGTGAAGAGAAGAAAAGGAATGCCTGATGGATGAGAATGATGGTGCTTTTTTTAAATGATAACTCTTCCCCAAAATCAAGATTTAACACAATTCCAAGAAAAGTCACAGTGGAAAAAATTGTTTGGAAGTTGACAAATTTTTCTATATGTCACTTAAAGAAAAAACTCTCAAGAAGATTTTGCAAATGAAGAATAGGAATAAAAAGAAGATGCTCAGGCCTGTAATCCCAGCACTTTGGGAGGCCAAGGTGGGTGAACCGCTTGAGCCTAGAAGTTCAAGACCAATCTGGGCAACATGGCAAGACCCTGTCTCTACCAAATATATATATATATTTGGTATATATATATATTTGGTTGAGGCTGCAGTGAGCCATGATTGTGCCACTGCCCTCCAGCCTGGGCAACAGAATCAGACCCTGTCTCAAAGTTTAAAAAAAAGGAAGAAGAAGAAGAAGAAGAGGCCAGGCATGGTGGCTCATGCCTGCAATCCCAGGACTTTGGGAGGCTGAGGTGGGAGGATCATTTGAGGTCAGTAGTTCAAGACCAGCCTGGCCAACATGGTGAAACCCCATCTCTGCTAAAAATACAAAAATTAGCTGGGCATGGTGGCACACGCCTGTAATCCCAGCTATTGGGGAGGCGGAGGCAGGAGGCGGAGGTTGCAGTGAGCCAAGATTGCACTACTGCACTCCAGCCTGGGTGACAGAGTGAGACTCCACCTCAAAAAAATAAAAATAAAAAAATAAATAATTTAAAAAGCAGCAGCAGCTGAAGAAGGTGTTGGCATAAGTAACTTTGGAATGAATGCAGTCTGTAAGATTAAAGGCAAGAGAACTGTATTCTAGTTACTAAAGCTGTTTCCCATGGGAAGTCTGAAGCCACTGTCAATGTATACCGGAACTAAACAGCAAAGGAAAGGGATGGTGGATGGCAGGAGGCAGGTTTGTCACTGTTAGATGTGAAGGTTACCGATAAGGAACTGGAAGAGGTTTGAATATCCATACACCTAATACATCTAATCCTATATCTAATATAAATTAGAACTGGAGATATCAGCATGAACTCATGTTTAGCTTAATATAGACACAGATAATTACATTTAAAAATTTTTATAGATACAAGTACCTACACAGGTTATATGTACAACATACATCACCTTGCCCTGTCAGCTAAGGGAGGTTTTAGAAGTAATGGCACCTCAGTACCAATAAACACACTTAGCATGGATATCCTGGTTTCCAATCACAGGAACCAGGGCTCCTTGGAGGGAAACAGTGAATTCAAGGACTGAGGCAGGAAGTGCAGAAGATGAGCCTGGAGGCTTTACCAGTGCCAGAAAGTAGGAATGTGCTAAAAAAAAACCCATATACACAACAATGGGGGGTGTCCAAGGGACATAGAAGCCAACTGAATGAGCTCCCAATGACCACAGCCAGAAACATCTGAGTGAAATAAAGTGGTTTAGGATCATAATGCAAAGTATAAAATAGCTAGCCATGATTCCATGCAGATGTTGATAAGTGATTGCATTGATTAATAAATGGAGCGGAAGAGACAACTCTCATACATAACAATTCCAAATAATCCCATATAGATACTCTACCCCCAAGGATGTGGAGCATAGCTCTCCCTTTTTAAATGTGGGCTACCCATAGGGAGTGACTTTCTTCCAGAGAGTACAGTATGGAAAGAGAGAAGGGAAAAAAGAGTAACTCCATGGTAGAGAAATCTGAGAAATACTACCCAAGTCAGGCAATCAAGCTTGACACCAACAGTGACAGCGAGTTCTCTTGATATGAGACGATAAGAATGGTATTTTAACACTGGGTCTTCCTCCCCAAAACATTACCCAGTCTAACTTGAGAAAAACATTAGACAAATAATGATTGAGGGAAAATAGCTGACCAGTATTCCTCCAAACTGTCAAGGTCACTGAAGTGAAAGTAAGCCTGAGAAACTCACAACCTGAGTTGCTGAAGGAGACACGACAATTAACGTATCCTGGATGGGATCCTGAAGCAGAAAAAGGACACTAAAGAAAAAACAAGGAAGGCCGGGCGCCATGGCTCATGTATGTAATCTCCCTGCTTTGGGAGGCAGAGGCAGGAAGACCACTTGAGGCCAAGCATTTGACACCAGCCCGTATCTCTACAAAAAATTAGCCAGGTGTGGTGGTATGCTCCTGTAGTCCCAGCTGCTGGGGAGGCTGATGTTATTAATATCTTACATTACTATTCGACATTTATCAAACTAATAAAACAAATATTGATACATTATGAATAACCAAAGTCCACACTTATTGAGAGTTTCTATTTTTCTTTTTGGTGTCATTGTTTTTTTTTTTTTTTTTTTTTTTTTGAGACAGGGTCTTGCTCTATCACCCAGGCTGGAGAGCAGTGGCACAATCATAGCTCCCTGCAACCTTGAACTCCTAGGTTCAAGCAATCCTCACACCTCAGCTCCCAAAGTACTAGAATTACAAGTGTGAACCACTGAGCCCAGCCTACCAATTTTTTAAATTCCGAGTTAAACAATTAAATGTAAAGAGAGGAAAATAAAACACACACATACACAAACCCTAGAACATCTACCTAACTGGTTTTGTGATAGGAAAAAAAAACACACACCTTTATAAGCACCTAAGAAATCAGAAAAGAAAAAATAGATTTCTCTACATAAACATGTAAAACTTATCAAGAATTACAAATACTAAAAGACAAGCAACCAGGAAAAATACTAACCACATTTAAAAAAAAAACAAACAATTAAGGCCGGGCATGGTAGTTCACACCTGTAATCCCAGCACTTTGGGAGGCTGAGGTGAGCAGATCACAAGGTCAGGAGTTCGAGACCAGCCTGACCAACATGGTGAAACCCTGTCTCTACTAAAAATAAAAATATTAGCCAGGCGTGGTGGTATGTGCCTGTAATCCCAGCTACTCAGAAGGCTGAGGCAAGAGAATCACTTGAACCGGGAGATGGAGGTTGCAGTGAGCCAAGATTATGCCACTGTACTCCAGTCTAGGCAACAGAGCGAGACTCCATCTCAAAAAATAAAAAATAAAATAAAAAACAGTTTATATCATCAACATGAAGTCCTTATTCCAACTAAAAATAAAACCACTAAAACTTCGAGTGAAAAATAAATGTGCAAAGAGGGCCCGACGCGGTGGCTCACGCCTGTAATCCCAGCACTTTGGGAGGCTGAGGCGGGTGGATCACAAGGTCAAGAGATCGAGACCATCCTGGCCAATACAGTGAAACCCTGTCTCTACTAAAAATACAAAAATTAGCTGGGCGTGGTGGTGCGTGCCTGTAGTCCCAGCTACTTGGGAGACTGAGGCAGGAGAATTGCTTGAACTCAGGAGGCAGAGGTTGCGGTGAGCCAAGATTGAGCCACTGCACTCCAGCCTGATGACAGAGCGAGACTCGGTCTCAAAAAAAAAGAATAAAAAAGAAAAATGTGCAAAGAATCTGACAGTTTACAAAAGAAGAAATTCACACCAAAAATATCTAGTGAGCACTGGAAAGACACACTGAACCTCACAAGCAATCGAAACAAGAAGATATCACTTTCCATTTTTGAATTAGAAAAGAAATGTTTCTGTATTAATTTCCAGGGTTGGGGATGGCTGCACTGAAACGGGCCCCTAAATGCTTCTGGTGGAAGTTCCATCTCCTGAAATATTCTAGAAAACAGCTTGAAGAGTCATCCACCCACTCAGTGTGTTAAAAATGGCCTAGGAATTCCACTTCAAGGAACTTAAGCCTACATAAAAACCAATGAAAGATGCAAAGATTTTATCAAGAGAATGTTTTAGTGGCATTTTAATAGAGAAAAACTAAATTTTAGCACCAGATCTTGGTTTCTACTACCATTTTCCAAAAAAAAAAAAAAAAAAGGAACCAGGATTCTTTTGAAACAGTGAGTACATTTCTAACTTTTCCGCTCTGGGAACATACAACTTCTTAATTCAGAAACTATAAAAAATATTTCCAAAGCACAGATCTTAGTCTGTCTCCAAGCACGTACAGTCCAGAACCACCGCTGTTTGCCCTGCACCCGCCTCCTGGGGTTTAGGAGAGGGGCTTCCTTTAAGAAAACCCTCCCGGCGTGCAGCTCTAGGGCTGGAAAAGACAGCTACAATCCCTATTTCTCACGCTCCTCTTCCACCAATGGGGATTCTATTTGCGGATTCAAAAGGCACAGCCAGGCCTAAATCCCGGCTCCAAACTGCTGCTCAGAAGCCCTGAGTGGCTGTTCACAGCCCATAGAAGGAAAAAGAAAACCAAGTCCGCTAAGACATCAGCCCTGCAGTCACGGCTGCGTCCAATCTTGCCCCTCCCCACTTTCCCGCTCCATTACTGCCATGCACACGCAGCTCCCACACACACCTGTCCCTCCACGTCAGCCCTCCTGTCCACCCTCCGGTCCTTACCCAGCCAGCTCCACACGCCCCAGGGAGTCTTCTGTCCTGCTGTGTCCCCAGCACCTGGCATGTGCCAGGCAAACGGCCAAAACCCTATAAACATTCACTCATGTTCTTCAAACATTCACTCATGCTGCTTCCTCAGAGGGTCTTTCCTTAGTCCCCTTCCTGGCTTACTGGCCCATGGCCAGGAGTTGACACCTGAGCCACCACGTGTCACTGTCTATTCCCCACCCAGCCTGTCCCAGAGAGCTGCCAGCCCTGGGGATGAAGCCTGTCCCCTTCACACCGTGAGCCTCCCTAGGCTCTACATGGAACAAGGGCTCCATGAGGCTGAAGTCTCCCCGACGTCTGAACCTGGGGGTGTCACTCGGAAGCTAATTTGGGGACCCGGGATGGAGGACTGTTTTTTTGTTTCATAGAGGATGGAGTGAGGGGCTGAGCCTGGTGAGCTGCATATCAGCTCAGTGCCTGGACAGGACAGGCAAGGGGAGGAGTAGGAGGGGGGCTTCCTGAGGCTCATGGCCACAAAGGGAATGGTGAGGACAGCCTCAGGAGCCCTGGTCTGGGCTTCAGGACATGACATCTGGCTCCGAAAGGCTGCTATCCTGCCACCAGAGCCACAGAGACAAACATGGGTTATGATTCAGGAATGACATCATCCTGGCAGGTGGCCTTGGGGAAGTCTCCTCAGTGTCCTGAGCCTCAGTTTCTCCAACTGTAAGATAAAGGGGCAGATTTGATGGTCTCTAAGCTCCTTCAGTGTGATGTCTTTGGAAGCCCCAGAAGAATTCAGAAAGGGGGTGAGAAAGCTGGGGAGATGGAGGGTGACCTGCGTTCTAGCTCAAGCACCAGAGCACACTTCACAGCCCAGCTCCTCACAACCCCACAACCTGCCTGCCCCTGACTCCAGGGTAGAAGCTGTCCATCTGATGTTCCTCAAAATCTTTGTCCAGAGCCCTGGCTTTCCAGATTTGATCTGCAGAGCCATGAGGTGCCCAGAACTCCTGGAAGCAGAGGGGCCTCCAAACCCCTAGACCACAAACTCAGCCTGAAGCCTATGGAGAACGATGTCTTGCCAACGTTTTGTCCGTTTTCTAAGCACCTGTAATGACATTATGATTAATAAATGCAAATCCTTCTAAAAGGACTTGCTAACTCACACAGCCAATGGCCACTGTCTATTTCCTCAGCACAACAGCACTTTGCAGTACAATTTTGCAAGGAATTTGTTTTTTTGTTTTGTTTCGCTTTTGCTTTACAAAGCTATCCTTGACAGGGGTGAATGCTGGAGAGATGTGATAAAGCAAAATATGACTCAGAGGCTCTCAGTGGTGAGCAGAGGCTGTTCACTGTACATTTCTTCCCATTTTACTGTAACTTTACAACCTTTCATTAAAAACCGGGGAGAGGCTGGGTGCAGTGGCTCATGCCTGTAATCTCAACACTTTGGGAGGCTAAGTGGGAGGATCACTGAGGCCAAGAGTTTGAGACTAGCCTGGGCAATACAGAGAGATTCCATGTCTACAAAAATTTTTTAAAAAATCAGCCAGGCATGGTGGCATGTGCTTGTAGTCCCAGCTACTTGGGAGGCTAAGGCAGGAGGATCACCTGAGCCCAGGAGTTTGAGGCTGCAGGGAGCCATGATCACACCACTTCACTCGAGCCTGGGTGACAGATCCTGTCTCAAAAAAAAAAGAAATAGAGGTTGGGGAAAGCAGTCCTGCTCCTGGCAGCAGGGAACCTGCAGCTCGCTCAGCAACTGCTCCCCACAGGACTCCACAGTGGAGCCGCCTAGGGACCCTTTCAAGGGCACCCCTAACACAGAGTTACGAGAAGAGGTTAAATAGGGACCCTTTCAAGGGCACCCCTAACACAGAGCTGCAAGAAGAGGTTAAATGGGAAACACAGGTGCAGCCTGCAGGGAAGGAGTTAGGGTGTCAGTCATCTGCGAGAACACAGCAGGTGGAGGCCGCCGGGCCAGTGCAGGAGGGACGCTGCTCTTTCCCCGGGGAAGACAGGCAAGGGGGCCAGACCAGCAAGGGTGAGTCCGCTCCTCACTGCGGGCTCCGTGGTGGACCCCACTTCGTCCCAATGCCTGCCTCTGGGAGCTGTTCCAGGCTCCAAGCCTATGCTGGGAGCGAATTCTAAGAATTAGCCAAAGGGAAAACCCTGCAAAGGCTTGCGGCGTCCCAAGTCCTCGACAGGAACACCTCATTTCAACATCTCAGCAGGTCTGGGAGGCCGTCCTCACCATTTCATAGGTGGGGCCGGCAAGGCACGGGAAGGTGAGGTCCCTTGCTGAAGTCTCACCACCGCGCAGGAGAGCGGGAAGAGCAGGTTCCCTGGGTGAGAGAATGTTCGGGGGAGGGAAGGGACGGTTGCAAGGACTGCCCAGGTGCCCAGGGTCCCCACGGCGCAGATGTGCCGAGAAGGTGTGCCCGCCAAGCGGCAGCACAGCCCTTGAGGGAGTCGGGCAGGTGAGCGCACCGCGAAGGGGGCGCCCAGCGGGCGGGGGCGCTACCTGGGTCGTGGAAGGGCACCAGCGCGTAGTTGACGATGGCCTGGCTGCGGCGGCTCAGGCTGCGTTCAAGAATGCGTGAGGCGCCGTCGATCACCTGCATCAGGTCGTCCCACATGGAACCAGTGACGTCGAAGACGAAGGCCAGGGTAGCGTCCCCCGTGGTGGGGAGCATCGCTGTCCCAGGTGCTCCGGCCACCGCCGCTGCCGCAGAGACCGTGGTCAGCAGCCTCAGGAGGGGCGCCCCGGGCATCATGCTGAGCGCCGCTCTGCGGTAGAGGCGCAGGTCGGTCGGAGCGAGCACGGCCGCCCGGTGCACACAGCGGCTGCAGCTGGTGCCTCGCTCCCTCGGGCCAGTGCGTGAGGGATAGGGGCACCCGCGCGGTGGGTCCCTCTGCTGGGAGACCAAGGCGGGTCCTAGAGCCCACCCCGTTCAGGGTCAAGGGCCCGCCTCCTCCGCTCCCCCCACCATGACTCAAACTTTCCCAGCCCCACTGTTCTCCCGTCCAGATCCGAGGTTAGGGGAGGACGCTGGGCGGACGGCAGAAGGGAGCTGGGGCCCCAGCCAGGGCGGCGAGGGTTGGGGACATGCAGGATGCAGTGGACACCTGCGCCTCCCGCTGATGGCACACCACGCTGCAGGGGCGGTAGAGAAGAAGAGGGAGACAACCCTCCAACCCCAACTCCCCCCACCCCTGCCTGGCCAAAGTGGACCCTGGCTTCTGCAGTTCCCCCCACCCAGTGCTGCCACATCGCCCACCCCTACCCCTAACACACACACAAACTCTGTTGTGCCTTTTCCTTCTGCTGGGTGGGCTCTCTGCTTCCCGGTTGTTGCAAACATTACTGTTGTTATAATCAACAAGAAGTCTTGCTGTTAATCACATTCTAAGCATTTTCAGTTCTTTGCTTGAAGGCTGGTTGCAACCCTAGAGTGAAACACGCCCCCAAACCCATTTTACAGGTGAGCAAACTGAGGCTCAGAGAGGTGAAGACATTTGCCCCAGGTCACTCAGTTCTCAAGCAATGAAGACAAGATTAGAGACCAGATCTAGAAAGACTCCAAAGGCCCAGGCTCTGCTGCCTCCCTTGTGTTAAAAGACATTGTCACCAGTCACCTGGTGACTCCAGAAGATGAGGGCTACCCTCCTGCCCATCTGCCTCCCCAGCCCCATGGTGTCCCACCTGAGGTGCCTCTGGCCCCCCACAGCGCTGCCACAGATCCAGATGGGCTCAGGCATGGCTGCTCATCTCAGGCTGTGTTCTCCGGACCTATTTCACGTCTCTCCCTCCGCTGGCCTATGAGCCATTTGAGGGCAGGGCTGGGCCTTGGACTGCACTGAATGAGCCCCGAGTTTCCAGCCCAGACCCAAGCACATGGTGGGGAGTCACTAATATTGCCTAAATAAACAAATGGCAGCTTTTGTGGATATGCTTGGTTTTGAGTCATGTGAGAGAAGGTAGCTAACCCCCTCAGTCCCTCCTCTCAGAACACCGTGCTCCCAGAGACATGGCTGAGGGCGCTGGTCTGTGAGTCGGGGGTGGCGGGGGCTTTCTTGAGTCCCTGTCCCCTCAGAGTCCTCAGCCAGGAAGCCCCCCACCCTAAGCTCCTCTTTCCCCTATGGTCTCAGCTCAGACCCTGTCTCTGAGGCTGCTTCTCAACCCTTGACCTGCTCACATTTCTCTGAGCCCTGTCCTGGCTCTGACCACATGCGCATCATGTCTGTGGGTCTGCCCCTCCCACTCTGGCCTTAAGTTCTATGGCAGAGACGCTGTGCCTGGCACATGGTAGGTGCCTAAGGAAAGTTTGCCACCTGAATGGGGCAGCAGGCATCAGAGAAGCTTGGCAGCTGGGCGTTGGCCATGGTGGGAGGCAGCACACATTCCAGGGACTCCGTTCTAGCCCAGAGCTGGGGTCCTAGGGAAGTGGTCTCCCACGGACCTGCCTGTCTCATGGGATATAGTGCGACCAGGCGCCCAGACCTAGTAAGGGACTGGAACTTGCACCCACCCAAGTTCAATGGAAGCTGAGTCACCTGCGCTTCTGAATGCTGGCTCTTTAAATCTCCCTGGGCTAATTCTGTGATTGCCCCCAGAGTCTGGGCAGGGCTGGGCCAGCTGTTGGAGAGAGAAGAGAGGCCCCAGCTGTGGGGAGGCAAAAGCCAACAGGAACCAGGAACCAGGCAGGACTCACAAAGGGTGACATTTCAGGCACAGTGCAGGGAACATTTGGGGACAAAGGTCCTTCAGTCATTCACACCACAAAGATTTGCTGAGCCCAAGCTGTGGTCAGGCACTCTGCTAGGCAGTGAGAGCAGCTGTTGGGGAGATGAAGATGCAGAAGACATGCTTCCCACCCCGGGGAAAAGAGACATGTAAACAAATAATTCTAAGTCAATGAGATAAGTGCTAATAGAGGAATTACCAAGAGCTCTGGGAGCTCAGAGGAAGGAGTGGCTGAGCCTAAGAGGTCAGAGGAGGCCACAAAATGAGGCTGAGAAGTCTTAAAGAACAAGCAGGGAAGGGTATTTGAGGAATAGGAACAGCATGTGAAAAGGCAGGAAGATCTGAGGTCCCAACTGGCAGGTAGCCCTGCATAACCAGCCAGGGGATGGCGAGCAGAGAACAAAGACCAGATCACAAAGGGCCTTTGGTATCTTGCGAATGCATTTGGGGTTTCTCTGAGGACACTGAGGAGCTATTGAAGAATGCAGGTCAAGAAGCCACCTGATTTGATGTGCATTTCAGACAGGTCACAGCAGAGAAGTTCAGAGGGTGGACCTTGTAGATGCCAGGAAGCCACAAACCTACTCAAGGACATAAGGGCAGAGCTGGCCCCCAAGAAAGCAAGCAAGATGCCTCTACCCAAGCTGGTCACCAGGGACAAACGGAATCATGGATTTGGGTCCTGAAATAGCCTCACTACCTGGAGTAAAGCCCTCCCCTCCCTGCAGCTGGGTCTTCTCATTCATAAAATGATTTTGAGATGGAAGAGGGGCTAACAAGAGGACCTCTGATGTTTCTTGCAGGATTTCCTCTCTGGAACCACCACCCTGGTCCCTCAGAGACACAGGAAAGGTACGAGGGAAAGTCTAAGCTCATCTTGGCACTGCTTCCCCCAACTGCCAGGGAAGAGAGGCTGGTGCAGGCATCCATCATCTGTCTGCCATAGCTCCATCAAAGAGTAATGTCTGGCCTGATCCCAATGCCCATCCAGGGTGACTGGAGGTGCTGCCCCAAGCACCGTCCTCTCCAAGTGCCCAGGGCTTCCCAAGAATGTAACCATGATCACGCATAACCAAAGCAAGCAAGGCCTGCAGAGCAGCCCAGCTCAGAGAAAACAGACCTGAACCTCATCGATCAGTTTCCATCCCACCACCTTGACTTGACAGCAGGCTGCCTGGGAATCCCACATTTTTCCTCTGTTTCTAGAAGAATTGGTGTCAGGGGAGGTGTTTCCTAACATAGCACATTTGCTGTAGACAGCCATACAGAGCAAGCACGTGCTGTCAGCCGCCACTTAAAGGAAGCCTGCTCAACCTGCCGAGTTCACGAACCCAGTTCTGTGCACTGTGTCTGCACCAGGGATCTGTGTGCAGAGGGGCCAGATCAAAACCCAGACTTTGAACACATGGTCAGTCCAGGAAAAACGACTCCTCTCTACCAGTGGCCCTTCCTTACTCTTCCCTATGCCCTGCTCCCTAAATGCCTTCTAGTCTTGGCCACATTAAATATGTGATTCTAGGCTAGGCGAGGTGGCTCACGCCTGTAATCCCAACACTTTGGGAGGCCAAGGCGGGCGGATCACCTGAGGTCAGGAGTTCGAGACCAGCCTGGTCAACATGGTGAAACTCCATCTCTAGTAAAAATACAAAAATCAGCTGGGTGTGGTGGTGGGGACCCATAATCTCAGCTTCTTGGGAGGTGGAGGTTGCAGTGAGCCAAGATCGTGCCACTGTACTCCAGCCTGGGGGACAGGGAGAGGCTCCATCTCAAAAAATAAAAGTAAATAAATCAATCTGTGATGCTAACATCCCCCCACTCACTTCGTCCCATCCCAGCCCTCGTCCTTGAGGAATCCTCTCTGCTCCTCTGAGAGAGTAAAAATACTAAGGATGGAAAGGATTGGCCAGAGCCTCAAGGAAAGCCAGCCCGTGTACTGACCCCTCCTCATGCGCCCCGTCAGCAACGCTTAATGTCAACATCTCTTCATGGAAGGGATGAGGTAATTGAGGCTTCGCGAGGTGAAGTCCCGTGTGTGGGATGGGCTGTGGGTTGGCATGTCCCTTCCCACAAAGCCTGTGACCCACTCCACCACTCCACGCTGCCCCAGAAACGTGGGGCAATGATTTGTACAGCAATTCCAGCAGGCAGAACTTCTTCTAGAACTAACCAGGAGCTTGGTGTCTTCCCCAGGCATTCAGAGTCCTCTCGAGCAGTTCCCCAGGCTGGACTCAGACTCAAGCTTCAGACGTTAAGCATTGAAATGCTGGAATAGTCACAGCCTACTCCTGTGTCATCAGAAGGCCTGGGCAAAAAGAGGAGGCAGACACATCACCCTGGGAATGAAGCAGGGGCTTCTGCCCTCCCAGGGCCTGAGAAGTAAAAACAGTTTCAAATCCTTGTTTCGCTCCTCTAGGAAACGTTAAATAATTAAGTGGGGGCCTGGAAAACAAGACTAGCAGGAAGTCGGAGGAACTGACAAACAACTGGAATATGAAGCTACTGAGGATGGGCCGGAGGAGCCAAGAAGCTAGAATCTGCCTGCCTGCTCCGAGCACTCCAGGCAGCCAGCACTTGATGATTTACTGCTGAATCCAGCCCCTCTATGGACCAGCCTCCAAGTCACGTGGACCGTAAGGAATGGTTTGAGACCATCCCAAGGAACATTTGGGCAGCTCAAGAGATGCAGGAACTGTTGCCCATCCCCATGTTTTGAGAACAAACAAGTAAAAGCTAAACCAGGGTCAAGCACTCCGAGACTCGCTCCCAGGCCGGGCCCGGTGTCCCCTGGACAGGGCTCATGCCCTACTGAGCCCCTGATGCTGACCTCAGGGGAGAAGGAGCCCACCTCACTGGCAGGGGTCGTTGCTCACTGTTCGGGCAGTAAACTAAGCCTTGTTGTCATTTATGGCCATTTTGTCACCTTTATCATTGTCATCAGTGGCTGGCAAGAATATCCACAGTGAGTTGAAGTTTACTGTCTGTCTTTTTATTCTGTCCTCTCTCTCTCTCTCTCTCTCTCTCTCTCTCTCTCTCTGTCTCATAATTAAAAATTCCATTTAACCATTATGTGTATTTTGGCAGACACCGTTGGCTTCCTACCATAAATTCTTCCCTACCTTCTTCCCGGAAAGGCTGGATTTCTTTCTGGCTTTCTGGTTCAGGTGACTATTCTTCCTCCACGTGACTTGAGGAAAGTGAACTCTTTCCCCTCCCCAAAGGAAACTGTGATGGACTAGGTCACCCTGTAATCCCATTCCCCTTGCCAGTGACAGAGGTGGGAATGGGCATTTGATGCAGTTTTGGCCAACGGGCCATGAAGGAGTGTGTGGTAGTGTCTCTCCCAGAGACGCAAAGAAGCAGGTCAGAGGACTTCTACTGCCTGTAAGTCTTCAAGTCTTGTTCTAAAGCAACAGGAATTAAGACAGCACAGAAAAGGCAAGAGGAGAGACAAATAAGTCAATAGCACAGGACAGAGTCCAAAAAGAGATCTACACATACGCAACCTACTGGCTTTTTAAATTTTTGTGGGTACATAGTAGGTGTATTTATTCATGAACTACACGAGATATTTTGATACAAGCATGCAAAGCATAATAACTGCATCATGGAAAATGGAGTATCCATCCCCTCAAGCTTTAGGCATTTATCTTTTGTGTTACAAACAATGCGATTATACTTTTCGTCATTTTTGAAAGTACAATTATCACTGACTACAGTCACCCTGTTGTGCTATCAAATGCTACAGCCAAATGATTTTTTTTTCTTTTTGAGATGGAGGCTTGTTCTGTTACCCAGGCCAGAATGCAGTGGCACGATCCTGGCTCACTGCAACCTCCGCCTCCCAGGTTCAAGCAATTCTCCTGCTCCAGCCTCCCAAGTAGCTGGAATTACAGGTGCGTGCCACCATGCCTGGCTAATTTTTATATTTTTAGTCGAGACAGGGTTTCACCATGTTGGCCAGGCTGGGTCTTGAACTCCTGACCTCAGGTGATCCACCCACATCAGCTTCCCAAAGTGCTGGGATTATGAGCATGAGCCACCCACTGTGCCTGGCCCAGCCAATTGATTTTTGAGAAAGGTGCCAGGGAGAAAAGGAAGGTCTTTTTCAATGAATGTTATGGGAACAGCTGAATATCTGTATGGCAAAACAATGAACCTGGATCCCTGCCTCACACCAGACACAAAGATTAATTGCAGATGATTTACAGGCCTCCATGGAAAAGTGAAATTAGAAGATGTCTAGAAAAAAAAAGGCAAGGAAGACAGAAAGTGGAGACTCTCTTCTTTCACTTAGTGATATGATGTCTGCATAGGAGGGGAGGAACTATGCAGCCATCTTAGAACCATGAGGACAAAGCCCGTGGACAGCAGGGAAAGAGAAAACAGCTTCAGAGCTGCCCTCCATGTGGCTTTCTTGCTATGTGCAATGACGCATTTTCCTTCACTGTTAAGCTAACTGTATTGCATTCTCCATTACTTGCAGCCAAAAGCATTCCCACTGAGACATGCCTGTCCTTTTCCCTCCTATGGTGTAGAGTTTTACACAACTATTTCTGTTCAGGTAATAAACACAAAACTACGAACACTGACTTCATGTGGAATTTAAGGATTGCTAAACATTTTTCTGTACCTAGATTTCTCCTTCTCTGTTAACTTTGGAATCCAACCCCTGGGGCAGGCGCTGAAGCACCCTGAGGAAAGGGCTGTGACTGCCCAGTGCCAAAAGTGATCCACAAGGCTAAGTGCCTCCAAAGGCCAGAGACCACACTTGACTCATTCTCATGCATACCCTTGAATCCAAGTACAGCATCTGGAACACAGCAGGAGCTCAATAAACAAGTGTTGTATGAATGGATGGATAGAACAAGAAAAGTCCAATCCCTTTCATTCATTGTATTATAAGCTCGCAAGCTTGATCATTACAACTAAAATACATAAGCCATATCTTAGTTTCTTTAATAATTCCCCTTAATTTATACTCTTTCTTGAAGTAAGTTCCCCAGGTGTTTGAAGAATGTTATCAGGACTGGACAGTCCCTGTGTTGAGGACAGAGCCATTAAAGCTGGTATTTCTTTTTTTCTTTCTCTCTCTCTCTCCTTCTTTTTTCGAGACAGGGTCTTGTTCTGTCCCCAGGGTGGAGTGCAGCTGCATGATCGTGACTCACTGCAGCCTCAACCTCCTAGGCTTAGGTGACCCTCCTGCATCACTTCCTGAGTAACTGGGACCACAGGTGCACACCACCATGTCTAGCTAATTTTTTTTTTTTTTTTGAAGGCAGGGTCTGTATTAGTCCATTATTCTCACACTGCTAATAAAGATATACCCAAGACTGGGTGATTTATAATGAAAAGAGATTTAATAGGTCACTCACAGTTCCACATGGCTGGGGAGGCCTCACAATCATGATGGAAGGTTAAGGAGAAGCAAAGACACATCTTACATGGTGCCAGACAAGAGAGCTTGGTGCAGGGGAACTCCCACTTATAAAACCATGAAATCTTGGCCAGGCATTGGTGGCTCCTGCCTGTAATCCCAGCACTTTGGGAGGCCGAGGTGAGCAGATCACCTGAGGTTGGGAGTTCAAGACCAGCCTGGCCAACATGGTGAAACCTCATCTCTACTAAAAATACAAAAATTAGCTGGGTGTGGTGGTGTATGCCTATAATCCCAGCTACTCGGGAGGGTGAGGCAGGAGAATCGCTTTAACCGGGGAGGCAGAAGTTGTAGTGAGCCAAGATAGTGCCACTCCACTCCGGCCTGGGCGACAGAGTGAAACTCTATCTCAAAAATAAGTAAATAAGTAAATAAAACCATCAGCTCTCATGAGACTTATTCACTACCATGCAAACAGAATGGCGTAAACCGCCCCTGTGATTCAATTACCTCCCACCAGGTCCCTCCCACGACACATGGGAATTATGGGAGCTACAATTCAAGATGAGATTTGGGTGGGGACACAGCCAGACCATATCAGGATCTCACTAGGTTGGCCAGGCTTTTCTTGAATTCCTGGATTCAAGAAATCCTCCTGCCTTTTCCTCCCAAAGTGCTGAGATTACAGATGTGAGGCACTGTGCCTGGCCAAAGCAGGCATTCCTATACAGCCTGACCTGCTCGCAAACCAGGGCCCCTCCTGTCACAGCCACGGTCCCCCTCCACCTACATTCCCACCATTAGCACCATTTCCTCTGTATTAAACAGCAAAGATGGAGAGATTTGCCCCAGAAGCCCCTGTCATACTGTACTGGGCTCAGACAAGACTGCCCTTCCCTTTTCCCATCAGCTCATTGGATTGGACTGTTTAGGAGGTAAGCTCTTGTCAACCAGAAGATTCTGAAAGCTGTCTTCAAGGGAGTAGAAGAGAAGCATGACAGCCAAGAAAAATCATTTCAAAGCGCTTAAAGATGCCAGGTCAAGAGAGAGGGCAGTGAAAATGAAAGACGGTGCAGCTGCTGCGTAAAACAGTTTGGCGGCTCATCAAAAAAATTAAACATGGAATTACCATATGACCCAGCAATTCCACCACTAGGTATATAGCCAGAAGCATCAAAAACAGGTGTTCAGACAGAAACATGTACAACAGTGTTGAGAGCAGCACTAGTCACAACAGCCAAAAGGTGGAAACAACCCAAATATCCATTAATAAATAAAAGGATAAAAGAAATGTAGTTTTTTGTTTTGTTTTGAGATGGAGTCTCGTTCTGTCGCCAGGCTGGAATGCAGTGGCTCAATCTTGGCTCACTACAACCTCCGCCTCGGGGTTCAAGTGATTCTCCTGCCTCAGCCTCCTAAGTAGCTGGGACTACAGGTGCATATCACCACACCCAGCTAATTTTTGTATTTTTAGTAGAGACAGGGTTTCACCATGTTGGCCAGGATGGTCTCCATGTCTTGACCTTGTGATACACCCACCTTGGCCTCCCAAAGTGCTGAGATTACAGGCATGAGCCATTGCGCCCGGCCAACAAAATGTAGTATTAACTCTATGACAGAATGTTATTCAGCAATAAAAAAGAATGATGTACTGATCCATGATACAACATGGATGAACCTTTGAAACATTATACTGAATAAAAGAAGCCAGTTGCCAAAGGCCACGTATTTTATGATTCCATTTATACAGAATTATATAAATGGAATCTGAAAGAACTCAGAATAGGCAATTCCGCAGAGACAGAAAACAGTTTAGTGGTTGCTAGGGGGTGAGGATAGGAGACGGAGGGAGTGGCCGCTAAATGGGGACAGAGTTTCTTCTTGAGGTGGTGAAATATTCCGGAATTAGACAGTGGTAATGACCGCACCACATCATGAATGTACTCAATGCTGCTGAACTGTGCACTTTAAAATCATTACAATAATATAATGAATTTTATGTTATGTGTATTTCATCTTTCTTTTTTTTTTTGAGACAGGGTCTCACTCTGTCACCCAGGCTGGAGTGCAGTGGCACAATCATAGTTCACTGCAGGCTCAAACTCCTGGGCGCAAGTAATCCTCCCCCTTCAACCTCCTGAGTAGCTGGGACTACAGGCATGCACCACCATGCTCAGCTAATCTTTTTTTTTCAATGACACAGTTTCGCTCTGTTGCCCAGGCTGGAGTGCAGTGGCACAATCACAGCTTACGGCAGCCTCCATCTCCCAGGCTCAAGCAATTCTCCTGCCTTAGTCTCCCAAGTAGCTGGGACTACAGGCACGCACCATCACATCCAGCTAATTTTTGTATTTTTAGTAGAAACAGGGTTTCACCATACTGGCCAGGCTGGTCTCAGACTCCTGACCTCAAATGATCCTCCTGCCTCAGCCTCCCAAAGTGCTGGGATTACAGACATGAGCCACTGTGCCCAGCCTCAGCTAATTAAAAAGAAAAATTGTAGAGAGGGGAATCTCACTATATTGCCCAGGCTGGTCTTGAACTCCTGGTCTCAAATGATCCTCCTACCTCAGCCTCCCGAAGCACTGGGATTACAATGATCACATTTAAATCAAAACAAAACAACAACAACAAAAAAACCAGCATGACTGCCTGGGAAGAGTGGCTAGCAAACTAGAGTAAGGGGATCTCAAACGACAGGGGACCTGGGGAGGCCAGCTGGGGCCACCCTCTGCGTCTAAGTGAGGCTGAGCCCAGCCCCTGCAGTGGGAGTGATAGATTCTGGGCCCATGCCAGAGCTTTCTGACATCCTTGGACCCCTCCCCACTCGTCTCCTTTAAGTACCTGTCAATTCAATGTAGTCTCCTGAAGTCTCCACCAAAGAATCCGGCGTCACCAAGATGATGTCAATCAAGGAAAAAGATCAATCCTAACTACTGGGCCACAACAGCTGACCTTTGATGAAAGCAGAGGATTGCAAAAGGAATCAGATTAAAGATGTTTAACTAATGGTGCCTGGAGCTGCTTCCCAAGAAACGCCGTTTGGAAAATCTGAAGGAGAGAATTGCTCCCCAGCCCAGACAGCAAGCCATGACCTTCCTAGCCTGAAGAGGAGCTTCTTGCCAAAGGCCAAGATTTATGGGGTGGACTCTGTTTACAAAGGAGATGTAATCACACCTCACTTGACATTTAGTAGAAACAGGCCTACATCCAAGGAACGAAAGCCTCAAGAACAAAGTGCTTAGTGGCTGCTGCACACACACATACAACATATACATTTGTCTTGAATTTGGGCCACCCAAACATCGAGTTTGGGAAGGCTCCTGCTTATGAGGCTTAGTGGAACGCGGAACTTGCCTGCTACTGCAGATGCTAAGATGCCAGTTACTCGCTTTCCCATCCGCTCCTGCAGCTGAGGCAGGAGATTGTCATGGGCTGTGCCCACCAAATACAGTCGCGTTGGCCTTTGGATTTGGAACCAGAGACACAAAGAAGCTGGTGGCCCCTTAGTGGCAGTGGCAGCAAAAGTATCCTGGTATGGTAGGGACGGTTGAGTGAGCCACAGTCTCTAGTCATCAGACGAGGGCTGCGATGACGTCAGGGGCTTGTTTCTGCCTCCGCAGTGCCGAGCAGAATTCCGCAGCTCACCTGTGAGCTCTTAACAGCACTGCTTAAATCAGCAAAAGTTGGCTTCTGTAGCCTTCAATTAAGAACACACCTCCCAGGTGTGGTGGCTCAGGCCTGTGATCTCAGCACTTTCCGAGGTGCAGGCGGGCAGATCACTTGAGCCGAGAAATTTAAGACTAGCTTGGGCAACATGACAAAACCCCATCTCTACAAAAAATACAAAAATTAGCCGGGGAAGGTGGGGCGGCTCGGACGGCACAGGCCTGTAGTCCCAGCTACTCCGGGCCTGAGATGGGAGGATTGCCACAGCCCAGGAGGTGGAGGTTGCAGTGAGTTGAGACTCCACTCCAGCCTGGGTGATAGAACAAGACCCAGTCTCAAAAACAAACAAACAAAAAAACCGGCTCGCTCCTAGTAATGGCTTCCAACAGACCCCCTTCCCCTAAGGAGTAGTCATGTGACCAACCTGAACCAATCATAGTGTCCCATCCCTCCAGTCACAGTGATTGGTCTAGAGTTGGGCATGTGACCCACACAGAGCCAATCAGCATCTTTCCCTGGGATGGTTCTACTGTGGAAGAGTCTCTCAAAGACTATAAAATTTGAGGGGGCCAGCTGCTATGTTCCCCACCCTCAGGGAGGAGATCATCTGCAGTAGGAGAGAGTGAAGCCAATAGAAACAAGAAGGGAGAGAGAGGAAAAGGGAGAAGCCTGGTATCCTTTGACTCCCTGCTCCCACCATACTTTCTGTGGCGTGATTATGCAAATCTGTAACTTCCTCTTTTGTTGTTTTGAGACAAGATCTCCCTCTGTCACCACCCAGGCTGGAGTACAGTGGTGCAATCAAGGCTCACTGCAGCCCAGGCACGGTGGCTCACGTCTGTAATCCCAACACTTTAGTAGGCTGAGGCGAGCAGATCACTTGAGGTCAGGTGTTCGAGACCAGCCTGGCCAACATGGAGACATTGCGTCTCTACTAAAAATAGAAAAAATTAACTGGGTGTGGTGGTAGGCACCTGTAATCCCAGCTACTCAGGAGGCTGAGGCAGGAAAATCACTTGAACCCAGCGTGCAGAGGTTGCAGTGAGCCGAGATCGTGCCACTGCACTCCAGCCTGGGCAACAGAGCAAGATACCATCTTAAAAACAAACAAAAAATGGCTCACTGCAGCTTTGAGCTCCTGGGCTCAAGCAATTCTCCTACCTTGGCCTCCTGAGTAGCTGGAACCACATATGCACCACCACACCTGGTTAATTTTTTTTTTTTTTTTTTTTTGGTAGAGCTGGGGTCTCACTCTGTTGCCCAGGCTGGTCTCGAACTCCTGGTCTCAAGTGATCCACCTGCCTCGACCTCCCAAAGTGCTGGAATTACAGGTGTGAGCCACTACCCCTGGCCCTATAAATTCCCTTTTCTTGTTTAGGCTCATCTGGATTGGATTTTTGCCATTTGCCACAAAAATCCTAAATAATGGAGGTGGAGAAATGTTGCTTTATTCTGAACATGGCCTCATGGGCCTTTCTCTTGAGATGACAACTGACTTGCAGTTAAAAGAAACAAAATCCCTGTGCACAGAAACGCCTTTGGCAGAGCAGGCCAACAGCAGTGAGGCAACAAACATTAACCGAACGTCTTCCTTAGTCCCGGTCCTGCCTAAGCACTTGCAGCATATGAAAAATGCTTGCTGGGGCCGGGCGCGGTGGCTCACGCCTGTAATCCCAGCACTTTGGGAGGCCGAGGCGGGTGGATCACGGGGTCAAGAGATCGAGACCATCCTGGTCAACATGGCGAAACCCCGTCTCTACTAAAAATACAAAAAAATTAGCTGGGCATGGTGGCACGTGCCTGTAGTCCCAGCTACTCGGGAGGCTGAGGCAGGAGAATTGCTTGAACCCAGGAGGCGGAGGTTGCGGTGAGCCGAGATCGCGCCATTGCACTCCAGCCTGGGTAACAAGAGCGAAACTCCGTCTCAAAAAAAAGAAAAAAAAAAAGAAAAATGATCTGGCATCCAACAAGCGCTCAGTGAGTGCTGGGTACAACAAGCTATGATTAGCATTGGTGCTAATAGTTTTTCCGTTTACAGGTCAGCCAAGGGGACGGAAAGGGTGCGTTCAGGGTTTGGGATGGGTTCTGGCCCCTTTTTTAAACAAACAATCTCTAAGGCCCCACCCCAAGTGGTTCTTCCTAGCTCAGTGAACTTCAAGAAGGTAAAGATACAGTTTTGTTTTGTTTCGTTTTGTTTTGAGATGGAATTTTGCTCTTGTCGTCCAGGCTGGAGTTCAATGGCACAATCTCAGCTCACTGCAACCTCCACCTCCTGGGCTTAAGTGATTCTCCTGCCTCAGCCTCCCAGTAGCTGGGATTACTCCCAGTAGTAGGTGTCCGCCCCCCACGCCCAGCTAATTTTTGTGTTTTTAGTAGAGACAGGGTTTCCCCATGTTGGCCAGGCTGGTCTTGAACTCCTGACTTCAGGTGAGCTGCCTGCCTCAGCCTCCCAAAGTGCTGGGATTACAGGTGTGAGCCACCGCACCAGGCCATATTTTTTGATGTAACCAGAAAACTGTGCTCGCTGAGGGAGCTGGTGATCTGCTCTTGGAGAAAGCAATCCACTTTAAATACAGTACTTTAATAATTAAAGAGTTCCCTGAATTCCAGCTTGTAACATTCTTGCCAAATCTCCCCTCCTGGCTTGGGGAAGTCAAATCTATAGCTTCTGGGCCTGGAATGAGAGAAAGACTAACCTCCTACCCCTTCACTCCCACCCAAAGCTTCTGCAGGATGGTGCTGAAATCAACACATTGAGCAAACTGGCTTGGCCTTCATCTGACCTTCAGGCCTCACTCAGTGAGGCATCATAGCCAAAGAAACACAAGTGAGATTCAAAGGCATCAGTCAAGTAGCTCCCTACTGAAGACTGCTGGAGTTTTAGCAAAGTCAGAATCACACCGCAAAACCACCCGCTCAAGCTCCCAAAAACCCCCTTTAAACACGTCTCCCCGCGATGCCTGTCTTACTTACAGCTGCTCCTCTAAATTGTCTTTTCCTTCTCCTGCTTCAGCTCTCCTCGCCCTTCCAAATCTGTGATTTTCCCAGCCAGGCGTGGTAGCTCATACCTGTAATTATAGCACTTTGGGAGGCTGAGGTGGAAGGATCACTTGAGGCCAGGAGTTTAAAACCAGCCTGAACAACATACTGAGATCCTGTTTCTACAAAAAAGTTAAAAATCAGCTAGGCATAGTGGTGCACACCTGTGATCCCAGCTACTTGGGAGGCTGAGGTGGGAGGATTCTCTAAGTTCAGGAGTTCAAGGTTATAGTGAGCCATGATCACACCACTGTATTCCACCCTGGGTGACAGAGAGAAACTCTGCCTCAAAAAAAAAAAAAAAAAAACAGAAAAACAAAGCGTACTTATGTTTGGAATGTATATAGGTGATGCCTGAAACTCAAGCATTGGAGCAGGAGGACTGGCGAGATTCAACCATGTGTGTCTCCCTCCCAAGATGGTGCAATTAATGACCCCAGTGCTGCCATGAAGACCCAGAACCATGCTCTGACTAAGACTACTGGGTGACCAAGCCATCTTGTCCTTCAGAAATAGCATTTTGTCCTCTACTTGACCAATTTCTGCATATGGTGGCTCAACTTCTCTGTCATTGATAAAACTAGTAGACAGAAAATCAGCAAGGATACAGAATGCCCACAGCATCCACCACCTGTATCTCACTGACATTGACAGACTCCTCCATCCAGCAATGTCAGAACACACATTCTTTTTTATTGCAACTAGAACAGTCACCAAGATAGAACAAATCCTGGGTCATAACAAACCTTAAGACATTCAAAAGAATTAAGATATATAAAGTATGTTCTTTGACTATAATGGGATTAGACTAGAAATCAATAAGAAAAGTAAAATACAATATCAAAATATTCAGGATGCAGGTAAGTCAGGGTTTGGGGAAAATTTATAGCATTAAATGCTCACATTAGAAAAGAAGAAGCCTCAAATCAATCTAACCTTCCACTTTAATAAACTAAAGAAACACAAAATATAAACCTGAAGGAAGGAAATAAAGAGCTGAAATCAATAATGTAGAATTCGGAAAAATAGAAAAAATAGATGAGATCAAAAGCTGGTTCTTCGAAAAGATCATTAAAGTTGATAAAGTTCCAGAAAGACTGACAAAGAAAAAGAGAAAAATTACCTATGGCAGGAATGAAAGAAGGGATAATACTGTAGGCCCCACAGACATTAAAAGGACAGTAAGGGAATAGTCTGAACAATTATGAACACACACCCAACAGGTTAGATGAAATGAACAAATTCCTCCAAAACTACCAAGTACCAAAACCTGCCCAAGATGAAATAGATCATCTGATTTATCCTGTAACTATTAAAGAAATTGGATTTGTGGCCAGGCACAATGGCTCACACCTGTAATCTTAGCACTTTGGGAGGCCAAGGTGATCAGACTGCTTGAGGTCGGGAATTTGAGAACAGCCTGGGCAATGTGGTGAAACCCTGTCTCTACAAAAAAATTAACTGGGTGTGGTGGCATGCACCTGTAGTCCCAGCTACTCAGGAGGCCGAAGTGGAAGGATCACCTGAGCCCAGGGAGATCGAGGCTGCAGTGAGCCATGACGGTGCCACCATACTCCAACCTGAGCAACAGAGTGAGACCTGTCTCAAAAAAAAAAAGAAGAAGGGAAAGGGAAGAGGAAGGGAAAAGAAGGGAGGGATGGAGGGAGGAGAGAGGAAAAAAAATTGAATTTGTAAAACTTTTTAAAAAGGAAGGTTTCATGCCAAGATGGATTATTGCTGAATTATACCAAATGTTTAAAGAAAAAAAAAGTCAATTCTACTCAATAAAGGAGAAGGGAACACTTTCTAATTCATTTTGACACCAAAACTAAAGACATATAATAAGTGAAAACTACAAACCAATATTTCAAATGAATATTGATGCAAAGATCCTCAACAAAATCTTAGCAAATCAAAATCAAATTCAGAAATACGTAAAAAGAATACTACGCCAAGACTAGGCAGGGCTTTTCCTGGGAATGTAAGACTAGCTCAATTTTCAAAAACAATCAGTGTGTCATTCACCATATGAACAGCCTGAAGGAGAAAACCATATGACCATATCAATTGATTCAGAGAAAGCATTTGACAAAATTCAATATCCATTCATGAAAAAACTCTCAGCAAATAAGAAAGGAATGGAATTTGCTTAATTTCATAAATGGCATCTACAAAAAAAAAAACTACAGCTAACATCATACCTACTGTAGAGAGAACACTTTCCCCCTAAAATTGGGAACAAGACAAGGATGTCTACGTTTCCCCATTCCTATTTAACATCATATAGTATGTTCTAGTCAGCTCAGTAAGGCAAGAAAAATAAAAGGCATATAGATTGGAAAGGAAGAAATAAAACTGTTCATGTTTTCAGGTGAATGACTATAAGAATAGAAAATTCCAATGAATTTACCCCTCAAAAATCTCAGAGCTAATGTAAATTTAGCAAGTGGCAGGATCAAGGTCAGCATGCAAAAATTAATCTTATTATATGCTAGTAATAAACCACTGGAAATCAAACATTATAAAATAATATCATTTATAATAGCTTCCCAAAATAAAATATTAGGTATAAATCTAACAAAGTATATACAGGATTCATGTGCTGAAAACTAATACAAATCCTGATAAAAGGGAGCAAAGAAAACCTAAGGAAATGGAAATCACACTCATGTATGAAGTGGAAGGCTCAACACAGCAACTGAGCTGCAGCCTTAATACAATTCCAAGGAAAATTGCAGCAGGTTTTTTTTAAGATATAAACAAGCTGAGTCTGAAATATATGCTGAAATGGCAAAAGAACTCAAATACCCAATACGATTTTGAAAAATAAAAAGTGAGAGGAATTTCATTACTGAATTATAAGACTCATTGTACAGCAATAGTTACTAAGACAGTGTGGTATTGGCCAAGGGATACATCAATCAATGGAACGGAATTGGAAGTCCAGAAATAGACCACACAATTGTGGCCAATTCATTTTTTATAGAGGTGCAAAGGCAATTCTATGGAGACAGGATAATCTTTCCCACATACAGCTTTAGAACAATTGGATGTCCATATGGAAAAAAAATAAAATAAAAAATGAACCTAAACCTCACACCTTATATAAAAATTAATTCAAAGTAGGTCAGAGATCTAAATAGAAAAAACTATCAAACTTTTGGAAAAAACATAGGAGAACAAATATTCATCCCGAGGATAGGCAGAGTTCTTACACATGACACTAAAAGCATAGGCTATGAAGGGAAAACTTCCTAGTTTTGAGAAGCTGACTTCATCAAAATTCATAATGTGGCCGGGTGCAGTGACTCACACCTGTAATCCCAGCATTTTGGGAGGCCGAGGCGGGCAGATTATTTGAGGTCAGGAGTTCGAGACCAGCCTGGCCAACATGGTGAAACCCCATCTCTACTAAAAATACAAAAATTAGCCAGCTGTGGTGGCAGATGCCTGTAATCCCAGTTTCTCGGGAGGTGGAGGCAGGAGAATTGCTTAAACCTGAGAGGCAGAGGTTGCAGTGAGCCGAGATCACGCCATTGCCTTCCAGCCTGGGCAAGAGTAAGACTCTGTCTAAAAAAAAAAAATGACAGTGTCTTCTCTGCAAAAGACACTGTTAAGAGATTAAAAGGAGAGGCTACTGACTGTACGAAAATATTTACAAATCACATATCCCACAAAAGACTTTATCCAGAATGAGAATTCTCAGAATTGAAAAATAAGAAAATAACCCAAAGAAGGGCAATGTCCAGTATGTTCAACACCATTAGCCATCAGGGAAATGTACATGAAAGCCATCTCGAGACACCACTGCACCCTGGTAGAACGGCAGGATTTACAAAGAACAGCGACAATACTGAGTGCTAGTGAGGATGCAGCGGGTCGGGAACTCTCATTCATTACAGACAGAAACGCACGATGGTACAGCCACTCCGGAAACGGTTTGGCAGATTCTTTTTTTTTGAGACGGAGTTTCGCTCTTGTTGCCCAGGCTGGAGTGCAATGGCGCGATCTCGGCTCACCGCAACCTCCGCCTCCTGGGTTCAAGCAATTCTCCTGCCTCAGCCTCCCGAGCAGCTGGGACTACAGGCACGTGCCACCATGCCCAGCTAATTTTTGTATTTTTAGTAGAGACGGGGTTTCACCATGTTGA